>JADLZN010011897.1:0-34768 GCA_018155175.1 Sinocyclocheilus anophthalmus | reverse complement strand
TGTAAGGATCCACCTGCCAGCCCAAAAAGCGGAATCCAGCGGCCTGGTCGTAGGTTTAATGCGTATCCGGTCTTTTACTTGCGCTTCTGAATTTATCAGGACTTGGTTTCAATTTTGTCTAGCTCCGTGTTCAATCTGACTCCAATTTCACGTGATCAGTTTTTAATTAGAAATATTGCCTAACTTTAATGATCACAAATATTAATTTAGATATTCGATTATTCCTGACTCACTATACTTTCACTTATCCGTTCACTGGGGACCTAATGTCTCTTTTAAGTCTCACGCTGGCCTTACGTGGATCTTACGATCACAAACTCGCCAGTCTGATGCTAGTCAAAGGGTGTAGGTAGAGCAAAAAAAAAAAAAAAAAAAAAAAAAAAAAAAAAAAAATTATACCTATTTTTGGCTGCCGCCTACTGCTTCTTATTACAGAAGTGTAATTCACTTAGTCCTTTCCCGTACAGCTTGCTAACATCGGCGATGGACAGAAATCAGAAGGTCTCCGGTGACGTGCCGACTGCTCCTATCATTCATGAGCCTTCAGTTTGATCTATCCTGGACGTAGATTTGCGGTAACAAAAGCCTCCTCACAGTTTACTAATCATAATGATTTTAGGAGAGTTCAGAATAAATCAAATATAACAATTTATTATCAGTCAGGTAAATATGTATTATGCCAATTATCTCCATAGCCAATTCAACAATATTAAATCAGTACAAGACATCAAATTCTCAAAGACGGATCTAAGAGTAAGATGCATACCTGACTTTTAGAAAAATACATAGTGTGAAGTGTGTGGTCGCCCTTCACACTACGGGCTTTCTAGCTACAGAATCGCCCTGACTGATTTGCAACTTTCCCTTAAATACTACCAGAACAAAGACAAAGAAATCTTTAAATCAGTTGTAAAAACATAAAATACCTTTTGTTTGTTAGTTTCTGTGATCCAGGGTCACACCCGGCTGGAAACATTCTCACAGACCCCTAAAGGGGGACACACCCCCTCCTCACCAGAACATAATTCTACAAAGGTTTTAAATCTTTCTCATAATATAAATGACTACTTTGAAAGTGGAACCAATTTACCAATCGCACAAAGACATTTAAAATGACACCAAACATGAAAAGTTTACGATCATGAATCCTGAAGATATAGTACATGTTTTATGTGAGCATAGCAACTTGAGTTCTTGGCATTTCTCTGTCAACTTTTAGTGACCTGGACCATGTGCCCAGTGGGGAAGGATGGGTGAAGGGACTGAAGAGCAGATGGTCTTTCTTCCAGATCTTCCTATCTTGATCAAAGCCCATTGTTTCTGAGTGTTTGGCTTTACGAGGAGATCAAAACCCAGTGTTTTGTGGTATGGCATTTGCATTACGAGAGGGTTTGTCTTCACGAATAATTTATTTTATAAGGAAATAATTTCACTCCTTTCAGGGGTGTAACATTTCCGTCACACGCTTGAGGTATTCGGCCAATCACAACGCATTGGATAGATGGCCAATCAGAGCACACTTCGCTTTTCGGAATGATGAGCTTTGTAAAAATAGACACGTTTCAGAAAAGTGGGGCATAGTGGAGAAACACTAATGTACAGTATGTGGAAAATTATGTGTTTTTTTAACCTTAAACCGCATTTTCATTACACCAAATACACAAAATATGTTCTTTTTAGCAACATCATATGACCCCTTTAAGACATACAGTGGGGCAAAAAAGTAAAAAAATTTTTAAGTTTGTTGCCCCCCGCCACCAATTGTGCAAGTTCTCCCACTTAAAGATGAGAGAGGCCTGTAATTTTCATCATAGTATACCTCAACTATGAGAGACAAAATGAGAAAAGAAAATCCAGAATATCACATTGTAGGATTTTTTTAAGAATTAATTGGTAAATTCCTCGGTGAATTAAGTATTTGGTCACCTACAAACAAGCTAGATTTCTGGCTCTCACAGACCTGAAACTTCTTCTTTAAGAGGCTCCTCTGTCCTCCACTCGTTACCTGTATTAATGGCATCTGTTTGACTCGTTATCAGTATAAAAGACACCTATCCACAAACTCAAACAGTCACACTCCAAACTCCAACATGGCCAAGACCAAAGAGCTGTCAAAAAACACCAGAAACAAAATTGTAGACCTCCACCAGGCTGGGAAGACTGAATCTGCAAAAGGTAAGCAGCTTAGTGTGAAGAAATCAACTGTGGGATCAATTATTAGAAAATGGAAGACATACAAACCACTGATAATCTCCCTCGATCTGGGGCTCAGGAGGGGGGATCCACGCAATATCCACCCCATGGGTCCAAACTGATCACAGAACTTGCGCACAATCCCAGAACCACACGGGGGACCTCGTGAATGACCTGCAGAGAGCTAGGACCAAAGTAACAAAGACTACCATCAGTAACACACTGCGCCGCCAGGGACTCAAATCCTGCAGTTCCAGACGTGTCCCCCTGCTTAAGCCATTACATGTCCAGGCCCGTCTGAAGTTTGCTAATGAGCATTTGGATGATCCAGAAGAGGATTGTGAGAATGTCATATGGTCAGTTGAAACCAAAATAGAACTTTTTGGTACAAACTCAACTTGTCGTGTTTGGAGGAGAAAGAATGCTGAGTTGCATCCAAAGAACACCATTCCTACTGTGAAGCATGGGGGTGGAAACTTCATGCTTTGGGGCTGTTTTTCTGCAAGGGACCAGGACGACTGATCCGTGTAAACGAAATAATGATTGGGGCCATGTATCGTGAGATTTTGAGGGAAAACCTCCTTCCATCAGCAAGGGCATGGAAGATGAAACGTGGCTGGGTCTTTCAGCATGACAATGATCCCAAACCCACCGCCCGGGCAACGAAGGAGTGCCTTCGTAAGAAGCATTTCAAGGTCCTGGAGTGGACTAGCCAGTCTCCAGATCTCAACCCCATAGAAAATTTTTGGAGGGAGTTGAAAATCCGTGTTTGCCCAGCGACAGCCCCAAAACATTACTGCACTAGAGGAGATCTATATGGAGGAATGGGCCAAAATACCAGCAACAGTGTGTTAAAACCTTGTGAAGACTTACAGAAAACGTTGGACCTCTGTCATTGCCAACAAGGGTATATAACAAAGTATTGGGGGAAAAAAAAAAAAAGATAAATTTTGTTAGTGACCAAATACTTATTTTCCACCATAATTTGCAAATAAGTTCTTTAAAAATCCTAGAATGTGATTTTCTGGATTTTTTTTTCGCATTTTGTCTCTCATAGTTGAGGTATACCGATGATGAAAATTACAGGCCTCTCTCATCTTTTTTAAGTGGGAGAACTTGCACAATGGGTGGCTGACTAAATACTTTTTTCCCCACTGTATCTGCATTCGGCTATTTGTCTCCAAGAACATTTTCCTGGCACACCTGCATTTAAAAAAATTTTTTTTTGAGGCCAACTATGTTGCATTAAATGTGCACAGTAGATACACACACACAAACATGTATACAGTGGTTAGTATTATATATTACTATATTTACTAATATTTAACTGTTAATTTTTAGTATTGTTTAGATTGTATATATTAATTCATTACTAGTATATTGTTTTAATTAATACTCAAATTAAATACAAAATATGAATAAATACTCTTAACAGTATATAAATCATTTATTTATACACTATTATAGTATACATTTATATTTTGTATTTCATTTTTTAAAGTTTAGGTTTTAGTTTTGTTTTATATTTCTACATAGCCTTAAATGATATTCATATCAGTTTTAGTTTGAATAATTTTAGTACTTAAACTTTCATCTTTATTTTAATTCTTGAAAAGTTTAGTTATAGTAACAGTGATAAGACTGTTCAAGAATGGCTCTCACAGTGTCCCGTCTCTCCCTACATTACTGTGTATTCCTCTCTGACCTTCAGCTTTCACAGTCTGTTATAAGAATGTGCTGATGCCTGAAACGCTAATTCATAGAACTGTCTTTCTCCTCTGCAGCCAGTAACAGTGCACTGCTGAATGCGGTTAGCGTGCTATGTCTTCTGGGAATGTCATCTTCCCTCCTTAGCCTCCCTCGCTCAGCCCTAGAGGAACAGATGCCTGTGGGGTTCAAGGGTCGGGCGCTGCTGGCCGTGGAGGGGGACAGCGGTTCGGTGCAGGTGAGTAGAATTACTTTTATCATTGAGTTGAGATGCACTTCATTCTTTTATGTGATTTCAGCATTGATTAGAGACTCGATTGTTTTTATGTTTTTCAGCCCTTTGATACAAAGGAGATTATAGGCTTTGTCATTGGCTCTATATCTTCAGTACTGTATTTATGCTCCAGACTGCCACAGATGTACACTAATGTAAGTCTCACTGC
This sequence comes from Sinocyclocheilus anophthalmus, assembly GCA_018155175.1. Lineage (NCBI taxonomy): Eukaryota > Metazoa > Chordata > Actinopteri > Cypriniformes > Cyprinidae > Sinocyclocheilus > Sinocyclocheilus anophthalmus. Next base: position 30,425 of record JADLZN010011897.1, on the reverse strand, counting down.
ATGTATGTGTTGATAAATTTCACAGAATCTCTCCAGAACATGTTCAGGTAATATGTCATCCCAAAATCAAAAGTCATATTAATTTATTTACATTAATAAATGCATTTTTATATTAATAAGCTACATGTTTTAATAATAAGAACCTATTTTTTAGGGTTATTAAGATAATTTATATTATAACAATTTCTTGACGGTAACTTTTTTTTACTTTACTTTTTTTATTTAAATCGCCTCAGTGTCTTAAAAACTTCTGATTTTAGAAGTTGTCACAAGTTATGGTACATTGTGTGTTTGCAATATTGTTCATTGTTGTGTTTGCAACTTTATTTCTAATAATTGCAACAGTATTTTTCATTGTTTGGACATTAGATCTCACAAAAGGGGCCTTGCAGGGCCAAAATCCACTCTTGATTGTACTGTCTTTAATTTATGCTGATTAAAATTATTGTATGTCAGTAATGAGAATCAACTTTGGGAATAATGGAAATGGATTAATAGAAGATTTATGTCATTGAAATGATGTCACTATTCAAAAAATCTTAAATGAATTGTTCTCTCAGTAGTGAAAATTTGCTGGAAATGTACTCAATCTGTTCTACATCTTGGATGGCATGAGGGTGTTTATTTATTGGAATAGATTTGAAGAAATGTATCATCACTTCTCACCTGCAGTGAATGGTGCCGTCAGAATGAGAGTCCAACAGCTGATAAAAACATCACACTAATCCACACCACTCCAGACCATCAGTTAATGTCTTAAGTGGAAAGCTGTGTGTTTGTAAGAAACAAATCTATCAAGATATTTTTAACTTAAAGCTCTTTCTTCTGGCCAAATATGAGTCTATAATCCATAATAACGCTTCCTTCAGTGAGAAAGTCCATCTCCTGTTGTCTTCTCACACCAAAATGTTTGTTTATAACTGTATTGGACTGTTTTTCTTGTAAACCGTGCTTGATCTGTGCATATTTCTCTCTTGATTCAGGTGAGACTACTTTTTCACCGGAGAATCAATATTATGGATTGAGGACTCGCATTATAGCTAGAAACAATGGTTCAAAATGTCTTGGTGATGGATTTGTTTGTTTTTTTTTTTGACAACCACATGGCTCTTCTGGTTCCAGATGTTAACTGATGGACTGGAGTGGTGTGTATTTCTTGTGGATTATTGTGATGTTTTAATCAGCTGTTTGGCTCTCATTCTGACAGGTTCACCCATCCACTGGCAGATTAATCCATGGGTGAGCAGGTGATGTATGCGAAATTTCTCAAGGGAGGAAAGAAAATACACAAATCTGTTCTAATAAAAAACAAACTCATCTACATCTTGGATGGCCTGAGCGTGAGTACATTTTTAGCAATTTTCACAACTCCTTTAAAGTCTCAAAGTCTTTATTTTGTTAATACAAAATATATTTTCTTAATTTATTTGAATTATTTTCGACATGTTTAATGTTGCTTTGGAAACTATAATCATTGCAGACATCTGTTGTGTCAATGCAGTGACTGACTACAGTTATTATTCATACATTTGCATGCTACATGTGCATGCAGCACTTAAGATGTACAGGTATTGCTTCTTAGTGTAGTTGAAATATTTCTTGCTGCTTGCAGTTTCGGAGGAAGTCAACAGAGGGCGTGTCTTTTTTCCTATTTGCTCTGGTGATTCTGGGAAACACAACATATGGCATCAGCGTGCTACTGAAGAACCCAGATCCAGGGCAGGGAGAGGCCAGCTATATCCTACACCACCTCCCCTGGCTCATCGGCAGCCTGGGAACGCTCTCACTTGACATTATTGTATCCTTTAAAGCCACGTGTTAGCCACTGAGTTGTTAGTGAGGTCACGGATTCCCAACACAGGCCTCCTAGAACACAGATATGGAAAATTCTAGACCGCCATTATCAATATTGATAATTTGGAGACAAAACATGCTCCCTGAATCTTCATGACAATATTCCATGAGCACAAACCCGTAATGGACCTAAAACAGTTTATTGTAATATTATTTTAATAAAAAAAAAATAGTAATAATATATATATATATATATATATATAATATATATATATATAATATATATAATATATATATATATATAAATATATATATTATATATATATATATATATTACACACCCACACAAACGTTAAACTTTTATTTTATTTTTTTATTTCTGTCTAGTTTTAACTGGATTTAAACTGAAATGGAAATGAATAAACGCTATTTTAAAAAGTAGACAAAAAAGCAACAAAATTAAAACTTTAAAGTTAAAGCTGCAAGTCCGTAAGTTTTGCCTCTTTGTCACCATATCTGTTTGAAAACCTGCAATTGCAGCAGAATTATCTTCCTTGCGTGGGTTGTGCACCGTCACGGCTCCAGCGTGGATGAATCTAATGTTTTGAGAAGTATGTGTGGCAGTCAGTCACCGCAGCGGTGTGGATATTTATTGTACTTTGCAATCACAGATTCTAGCTTACGTCTTGGAATATGACCCAAATAATAATTTTCACTGTATATTGCCATCTGAACAAGTAACAAGTCTGCCACTTTTGTTCTGACCAACTGAGAAAAAAAGCATTACAGTAAATCGCGCTACCAATGGTGATTTAATCTAAAATTCGGTTAGCTCGTATCACATCAAACCTTTCAAATTATTATTATTGTTATACTTTCTTCTCAAATGATTAATGTTAACAACATCAGCAGTGGTGACTATGAGTAGTGTGTATTAGCATGTAGATTTAAATTTCTGCACAGTCTAATCTAATTGTCATACTCTTCGAATTTCATATTAGAAATTCTTTTAACCCAAAAAGCAAATTTTGCTCCCTTCGAACTGGTTTTCTTTAAAATACAAATCTTTGTAATCCCAGGCTGTCTGTAATCAGAAGCACATTTATAACTGGAATATAATTTAATTTCATTCACATGTGTTTCATAAACACAGTCTTTTCTGGATTACAATCTGCCATCAAAATTATACATTTAATTATTCTATCTGCTGTGAGAAAAGGCTAACGATCTGCTCCTGCAGGATCCTCACATGCGATAGTAGCTGGGACATCTTCTTTATGTTTACAGACGTGACGTTATGACGCAGTGCCATGCTCGAATTTCCACGAAAACCTACCTGTACCACTCAAATTAGAAAACATTATTATAAGCTGACCGTTGTGAATCGGGCTAAAGTAAGGCGATAGTTTTGAACACTGGCTGGTTATGTACTTGCTCAAATATTGATTTCTGATCATTTTTAACCAAAAAAAAAGTTACGGACTGCAGCTTTAATTAAACAGAAAATTTAAAAAAAAAATAAAACAAATTCAAATTATTTATAAAATATCAGTGATGCTAAAATAAAACACTGAACTGTGAGGTTTTCTCAAAACCTGGTTTAACTGTATTAGTGCTGAATTACATTGATTAATTGACAAGGTTTGGTTTGAAAACATGCAGTCAAAGGTCACATGACTAATGTTATAGACAATATTGCATAAATGCTTGGTATGTTTGACCTTCTGGATCACTTGAGGTCTCATATATTGACAAAGCTCTGATTGTTGCCATAGCATCCGGCTGTGTGTTTTACATTACAGAGGTCATGTGACTTCCTTTCATGTGAAGCTCGTTTGTCAGAATCCCATGAGCACTGAGTCTTGTTTGAATTCATTCAGAATAGTTTGCAATTATTTCGGCTTGTTGCTTTAACGCTTTTCTATAGATATCCGTGCAGTTCATGATGTACAGCAAATCTCCTCGGGATTCTGCAGATGGAGATGAAGAGACCGCTGCACTTCTCCATAACTGAACAATTCCCATTCCTGCTGTGACTGGATGAAATGCTGGAGATGTTTTTTGAGCTTCACATTTCCACAGCCACAGCTGACTGACAAAGAATCCCATTTTTTTCTCTAATAGTTTTATCTAGATTTTATTTCAATAGGTTTTATACCTAGCAGTATCAGTGTTTAAAGATATTTTTGTCTAATTGGTTCAATATTTGGCACCAAAGGAACTTACTGAAACACTTTTGTAATGTTTGTACTGTTAATCATTAATGGAAGTTTTTTTTTTTTTTTTTTTTTATACAATGCATGCAATCATTAATTTTCTGTTATGTAGAGTGGAATGAATGCTGCATTCGGCAGATCTAGCAGTCTTGACGCAGAACTGTGAAAAGGTTCTGCCTTCAATCCGTGTACTGTAACGATGTTAATAGGCTGTTTTTGTGCAATCTATAGTCAAAAATGTTTTGATGTTGTAAAGATGTTTTTAATACTGTGGCCTTTGATTTGATTTGGCACTGCACCTGTCAGTCAGTAGGTACCTTTATTGAAGTTCTTATTAAGTCTTATTTGACATTGCCCGTTTTCTTATTTTTTGTTCATCACAACACTCACTAAAGATTTTAGTTTTTCTGAGTCCAAACATGCTTGAACTGTTTCTTTTTTTTTGGTGTGGACAATCAATTTGTCTAAATCTCCTTCATATTTATTTTTCAAAACAAATCATCAATGTTAAATGGCTCTTGCCACTCATTTTGCTTCTGTAATGTCGTGAATGAAAAGAAAATTCATTATGAAACCGATTTATCTATCAGGAATTGATAGGATCTTGAAAAGCGGCCACTAAATAATGGAACCGCGAGAGGTGAATTTGAGTTTGCTTTGGATTGCCATATTGCCAGTATCCACATATGAGGAGGTTTTTCAACTTGGAGGCGAAGGTCAAGTTTATCTCTGAGCCTCCTCAGGCATCTCATGGTAATGGCTTATATTTCCATCCTATTATTAGCTAGTGTAGGTAATTCGGATTTTATGTTAATGCCCAATTCCCTTTCCAAAGGTTTACGACAGTTTTAATTTGTTTCTCCGCACAGCTTTAAAGGCATTGTTATCAAATTAAGTTTCTGTTTTAGAACCTAATGTTTGCCTTTGCTGCCTAAATGAAATAATCTCCAGCATTAGTATTTATAACTGGGTTTAGTATTATTAATATATGGCATGCTCTTTATTTTTAATTTCCCCTTTTTGGAAAAAAAAAGTATTTGGTAATTTTATATGCTTTTGTCCATTTTCTTAACATTTTATTTAGCTGTAAGTTTATAGTACTTAGTACTTCGCTTCTTTCAGTTAGTTGTCAGTTTCATATTTTTAGTTTAAACTTTCTAATATGTATATTTTTTTTCACTTCCGTTAATAAAAATTTTTAATAGTTTAGTTAAGAGTATAGTTCACCCAAGATGAAATTCGGTCATATTACTCACCCTCTTTCGTTCCAAAGGCTTTAAACCTTCGTTCATGTTCGTAAGACAATCATTTTGATGCAATCCAAGAGCTTTCTGACCCTGCAAGACAGCAACAACTGACCATTCAAGGCCCAGAAAGTTTAAGCCATCATTAAAATAGTCCTTGTGACATCTGTGGTTCAACTGTAATTTTATGAAGCGATGAGAATACTTTTTGTACGTGAAGAAAACTAAAATAATGACTTTATTTAACAATTCTTCTCTTCGTGTCAGTCTCTGCCATGCGTTCATAAGAGTATCGCAATACCGTTGCTGTCTATGGAGGGTCAGAAAGCTCTTCGGATTCATCAAAAAATATCTTAATTTGTAAGATGAATGAAGGTTTTACGAGTTTGGAACGACATGAGGGTGATTAATTATTCCAGAATTTTCTTGAACTGTCCCGTTAACATAAAGAACCATTGATCTCCATAGGGAGCAATTCTGTGTCATATCAATAGTGTTCCTTTATATAGAAATATACAGCGGCCAAATGTGTAAAATTTGTCTGCCAACTTAGATGTTTTTTAAAAAAAAAATTCAAAGAACTCGCAGTGCATTATTGAATTTCCTTTTTAAAGATATTTGCAATGCTGCCTTTGAATTTGGCCAAAATAAGCGTTTTCTTAGAAGGCTTTGTAATTGTCCTGCCTACCTTTTGGAATAACTTTTGCGTTGCTTTTGTGCTACTGTTACCTTATAATACTGCCTACTGTATGTATTCAGCTCAGTATAGGCTCCAAAACGGCACCTATTTGAATTTCTTGGAAACCTTTTTTGTTTCAGGAAGAACATTGTCTACCCCGTGGTTCATATCAGCAGCCCTGTTGTTCCTGGAAAAACAAATCTATGTTGTTTTTCCTCATTATAACAGTCGCTGTCAATAGCATCCTGTGAGTTAAGAGCATCAGGGCGGGATCTGCAACCCTCAGAATGTCCCCTCTGCCCCCAGCGAAGGACATGAGGGGCCCACCCATGAAGCAGAAGAAGGGTTGTGGTCTCTGTGTGTGTGTGTGTGTGTGAGGGAGAGAGAGAGACCGATAAGGGGGTCTTGAGTTGCATGCCTGCAGCTGAATTGTGTAGTGACACGTGGGAGTGTGTCGGAGTGGTTGTGAAACCCTGGCTGAGCAAGGATGTTCTCTGAGGAGCGGCAGGAAGAACGGAGAGATAGCGTGCGCTCATCCATCAGTTAGATGAACTAGGGCTGTTTATAAACACTGGGCTGCTGGGAATGTTCTAATGAACCCACTCATTCACATAGTGAACATCCAGAAGTCAGTCATTATTTCACTTAAACAGCTCCTCATTCCCATCACGTCCCTCTCTGATTGTGTTTGGACCTGTTCAAGTCATGCAAACCATTAAATATCGGTTCTTAACTTTTTACGCCAGCTTTGAAGTTGATCTTAAAAGCTGGACAGGACAATGTTAAATTGTCCTTTTTGGTGCATTATCGACTTTCCGTGACCCCGTGTTTAAACACGCATGTACTGGTATGTGTTTGAATTAATGGTTTGTGTTGGCGGGAAGCGCTGTTTGTTTTGTGCATGTGTGTTCCAATGTGTGTTTGGCAAGTGTTGGATGTCAGGGGCTGAACTGCTGTCAACATCACAAATGCAAGAGGCACAGCAAGCTGAGATCCAGCACACGCAACATCAGCGCTGGTGAGTACACAAAATCGGTTTTCTCTAGAAACTCTCAGTGCTACCAGTAGAGCGTTTTGGTAAATTCTTTAAATATCAAATGACAATTCTTGAATCTCTTTACAAGAGTTTTTAAAATGATACAGTTTATAATGGATGGTTTGGAATGGATCATAAAGAAAAAGCAGCCAGTAAGTGTCCAGCGTACATAAAGTCTGCTTTGTTTATAAAGCATCCCAGGATGCACCTCATGAGGTTGTGTTACTTGTATAAACAATTTTCTATCTATCTATCTATCTTTGGGGTTGTTACAATTGTAAAATATTTTGAACGTAGTGTCTTATGCTAACCATGCTCCATTTATTTGAATCAAAAAGTTTGTTTGAATATTATTACATTATTAAAAATCCCTGTTTTCTATTTTAATATTTCATTATTTCATTTAGTCCTGTGATGCAAAGTAAAATTTTCAGCATCATTACTCCAGTCTTCAGTGTCACCTGATCCTTTAGAAATCATTCTAATATTCTGATTTGGTGGTTAAGAATTTCTTATCAATATTGTAAACAGTTGTTCTGCTTAATATTTTTCAGGAAACATGCATTTTTAATGCATGTTTTCTCATTTTATCCCTAACCCTAATCTTTAATGAATAGAAATAAAAAATAGCATTTACCTGCTGTAACATTAATAAGTATCTTTATTGTCACCTTTGATCAATTTAATGCAAAAAAATCTTTTCTGAATAAAAGTATTAATTTCTTTTAGAAAAAACGTGTATTTAAATTTTTTAATTTAACTCTATAAGCAAGAAATAAATGTTGTTGAGTTGAACAAAGTTTCATGAATGTCATGACATTTTGCAAAACAGTTTATACCTTTCCAACTTCCTTTGCTAAGTGACCAAAGTCTCCTTCACACTCACTCAACAAACATCATCTTTAGTTCTTGGCTTTGGTGGGTCAGTGTGAACATGACAGTTCTGTTTCCCAATATTCCAAATCTAACAGACAACTTAAGAATGTTTGAAATGTTGCCGTTTGTCGAGCAGCCATTTAGACATTCTGTTGCATGTTTATTCTGTCTGGGAGCTGCTACAAGGAAGTCAACATGACAGACAGAAATCAATGATAAGTTGCCATTTAATCAATATGCACTTTGTTTTTTAATAGACTGGACTGCTTCAACTGCGTTATCTATGTGGATACCTCGCATGTTCATTATCACTGAGTTAACCAGCCTTACATCAGTCTCTCGCGATAAACCACTGTTGATAATCATCTACATTCAAAACATTACAAGCACCTCTGGACTTTAGTCCAACATCCCCCAAATGTCTGGAATCTTGTGTCCTGCTTAAAACTGTAAACACGGCCTGTCTATGAGCAGCTAGCTAATATCAAAAAAGATAATACATGGGCAAATGTAAATCGCAGATACAGTGCTGTCTGGATGTTTCTAGATGTTTAACATGATGGTTCTTACAAAGCAAACTGTACTCCCTTAAAGGTGGGGTAAGCGATTTTTCAAAAACGCTTTAGAAAATTTATTCGGGCCGACTAGCAAAACAAATTGTAGCCAATCAGCAGTAAGGGGCGTGTCTACTCATGATGAGGAGGAGAAAGAGTTCAGTGCACAGGACAGACATTATCCGAGCCGAGCGACAAAGATAGAGATGACGGATTAAAAAAACAAAAGAGGAAAACGTCTGCAGAAAAAAAACCCCAGACATGCTTACGGCAAGAAGTAGGACCCTTGTATATCGGATCAGCCTTTCCAGCTGCTGGAGCGAACTCACACTGTGTATGCTTCAGTGTCTGCGCTCAGAAAACCGGACCGAATTGAGTTCTCTCTTGCGTCGTCAGATTTATCCATATGTCTGCTCTTCTCTTACTCCCACATATTGACATTTTTGAATGTTTTATGCGCCATGCAGCAAGTGTATGTTAGCTTATGTCCCGCCGGTTCATATGTACACATCTAACCTCCGAACCACGCAGCAAATTCGTTCTGAATGAATCTCTTCCCAAATCGTCCCTCCCGAACATTTTCGTCTCGTTTTTATTCATTGACAAAAATGTCAACAGATTTAAGTCATAGTTTTTGTCATTCAAAAAGAGCTTTTGTTCGTTATTGTCTCGTTGTCGTCGGTGAAAAAATGTCGTTGACAATTATTCATCAACAAATTAGCACTGGTCAATACGTCATGAATAGAACGCAGCCGCAGTTTTCTGTCGGGGATTTGTCGTGTCGTACCGCGCCTCATCCAGTGTAGACTAAAAAAAAAAAATTTAAAAGATATGTCATATATTTCGATGGTGTAGACGCATCACGATGATTAACAATGAGTCTATAGTATTTTGTCGCGCCGCGCCACTCGCGTCCGGTGTTGACACGGTGTAACATTGGCTTTGCTTTGTTTCACAGAACTAATCGTTGCTTTGGTTGCGTACGGTGTACGGGGTCTGAGCTTCAAACTAAGGGGCGAGACACGTTTGGGGTATGGCATGTTGTTTTGAGATTTCCATGTCAACATTGGCTACCAGAATTGCTTACCCACGCACCTCTCGCACGAAACTTGTCATCCAACCCTAAAAATAAATGTTCCTATTGGCATCTATGGTTCAATGAAAGAACCTTTGCCATCCTTGGAACCTTTATATTTCCCACAAGCGGTCTTTAAGTAAAAAATGTTCTCAAAGTCTTTGAGTGGAATCAATGATAAAAAAAAATTTATACACCTTTCTTTTTGAAGGGTGGATGAAGGACCTAGGGATTATTGATTTCTTTTTTTCTTCTACTGATTCTTCTGGCATATTTTAGATGCAACAAAAATGGAGGGGAAAAGAAGTGACAGGCTTCTTTTGTGCCAGTTGTTTTATCTTCAAAAGAGGTGTCACAGTCTGGACAGACTAAAGCAAGCGCTTGCAGCCATGGAAGACTCTAAAAAGTGTCCCATTTTGAAGCGGTGTCCTTCAGACCAGTGAGTGGTCTGGGGAACAATAGCGGCATCCATTGTTCCAGGTAAGGGTGACATCACCACCCTCTGCTTGTTTTTCTCCCTTGTCTTCTGCCTCAATACTAAGGTGACCTACAGTATCTACCAGTGTTCGTTAATTTGTGACAATGAGTGCTACACCTTCCAGAGTTTGTAATGCTGGATATGAATGCTAGAGTAGCAAGCTGATCGTGTACACTTTAAATACAAGATGGCGGTGAATACGGTCTTGTTAATTAGCGATGCTGTCTATTAATTAAATTTCAGGAAACATCGTTCTTCTCTTGAGGTTGGACTTTTCTAGGATAAACTGTTATTTAAAAACTCCTTAGTGGAATGAGAAAGAGGCTGTGTTTTATAACGTTTTGACAGAAATAAAGGTTTGTTGGTCTCGTCCTGACTACCTCTATGCTGAACTCTATTAAAACTGGACAAATGTATTGAATGGGAGATATCTAAGGAAACATGGTAACAGCTCTGATAATGTCAGGAATAAAATAAAATTTTTCAGATAGTTTTTCTCCCTTTGTTTAGTTGCCTGACCTTTAACAATGACTGTAAATTATAATTTCTCAGACAATTTAATTTTTTCTTTTAAGTAGTAGTGTTATATGAAGCAGGCAAATTGTAAGTAGTTGAAATAATTTCGAACAATTATTAGTTAGGGTCCTGAAATTTGAAATGCTGTGGAGGAACTTTTCATATCACTCAGCTTTGTCTATATTTGAGCGTTCAGTCATTGAATCATGTGACATTGAATTGTTCACTCATTTGATTTGTTCAAATATACTGATTTATTCGGCAATAAAACGCCACTACATTTTGCTCCTGCTGCGTCTTTCTTTGAAATTATTTATTTTGGCAGAGCAAAAATAGACAAAGTAACCCGTGATATCGTGTCAAAGTTGTAAGTCACTCCGTATGAATCTATTGTTTATTGAAATGTTGTATAATTTATCACACTTGTGATTCTGCTGTTCATCTGTATGACTCTGATAACTTTTGGACTTTTGCAGACGGACAAATACTATTTGAAACAACATCAACGAGTGTGACTCTTGTGAGACTGATAAAAATCTCCCCATTTCATACTTGAATAGCAGAAAAATTGCATTCACCATAGAAAAAATCAACACAAAATATAGCATACATAGCACAAAATTGCATAATTTCTGATTTACTGCATTTGATGAAGAGCAACATCTGTTATGTTGTCATGTGACTTGCAGTGTCATTTGCATCACTTCATTGTCATTCATAACTCCTCTCTTATGGTCTTATGGGACAGTAAATTTTCTACCAGATGTACACTTATGCTGGGTTCCAGACTACTTGGTCCTCGGATTTTTCTCACCTCTTTGAAAATAAAGGTGCGTTCACGCCATATCGTAATTACACTAATTACAAGATTCCAGCTTGTAAAAAGCGTTCACGTCCTCATAGAACTCGTAATTACAACTCATGTTTAGGTGTTGATAGTGCGATAGTTCAGAGTCCAAGGGTGTGAACAGCTCCAAGTAAAACATCACGTGTTGTCATCTCGAAATCACAGTAATTACGACATTGCGTGAATGCAGCATAACGTTTGGAGATGCTGCTCCAATACGTCTTCCATGGGGCATAAAGATCACCGCCAATCAATGATGCTTCTAACTTTATATTCAGTGGTGGAAAGTGTACTGAAAAAATATACTCAAGTAAATGTACCATTACCTTCCAAAAAATGTAGTGAGTAGAGTAAAAGTACTTGTCCAAAAAACTACTTGAGTAAGAGTAAAAGAGTAGCCTATTTAAAAGTACTCATGAGTATTGAGTAGTGAGTACTGATTCTACCCCCTCATAATAAACGCTGTACACTGCAATTGATACATTTTAAAAACTTTGTACATTCTTTAATTCACATTATCTTGTTTGTCATAATGAATGAAGAATATCTATCATCCAGCAATTTTTAATTTTGACTGCCAACTCTTTAAATTACATCAAAACAGCACAGAAACAGTATTAATTTGAAGAAAAGATTAAAGTTATTCTCATTACAATCATCCCCATTTAAATCATAAGGTTTGAAAAAATAGATTTAAAATCATGTGTAAGGCCACCGAGACAGCATGCTGTTGTTGCACATAACATATTAACGTTTAGAACAGTGCAAATACAAACACCATTATAAACTCATATTTCAGCATCACACACCATGATATGGGTTTAAAATGAGAGCCCATTTCTCTCCAAAAAAGGTGCAAGTTTTAGCGTTTTGCAATAAAGAAAAAAATAACTAAACTTGATAATTTATATTACAATTTTAACATGAATGCACATTGTTCTAGAAGGATGGCAAATTCATGCCATACCTTTTACCCATTTACTCGAATTGTTATGCTGATAACACAATTTGTAAGGAAAAATGCATTAAATAGCAAGGTATTTCTGGGAAACCTTTTATATTTACGGGCCACCAATGCGCTGTTACTTTAAGCCGCGCTTGCAGCGTAGCAATAGACTCGATGTGGAAGCGATCTCTGCACTGCTGCAGACACGCTGTCGGACCGCAACCGTGTGCAGTGAACGCTTAAATCCGTTAACATGAGCACGGAAAAAATACACACCACATACACACTGCAAACGGAGTAATGTGAACCCGGCGTTATGCGTGTGCGCTGCAGTTTGCAGGTGTCACGGTCATGCCAGAGAGCACCAGCGCTGACGTAAACACTGTCCAGAATTCAAACGTTAAACTTTAAACTATAAACTTAGTGACACTGCCTCGATTGTACAAGTGACAATTTCTGTGTCGACTGTGCAGCTCGCTTATAGACAGACGCGATGTGAAGCCATTTGCGTATTTTGAGAAAGAAAGAGAGAGAGCGCGCGGTGATTCACTCATGCTGTTTGTGAAGTTACGTCTCACACAAGTTTTTCAAATTACATTAAAAGTTATTTAATGAAGAAATATAGCATTATAATTATTTCACCCATGCCAGACAGAGACTGAGCCGCTGCATGTCATGCCAAACCTCTCCCGGCAGCGTCATCAGCTTGAGATCGTTTTTTTTTTTTAGATCGGCCTTTTTAGAGACCAATGATCAATCATCCCAACGTGATTATCGGCCGATAGTGATCGGTAGCCGATCAATCGTAGCACCCCTAGCTAAAATAATCATGGGCCTCAATAAAAATGAAAAAAAATAGGAACAGATCATGCACCATATCCAACTTGGTTGGGAACATACCCAATAATACGTCTTTCAGAGTACTCCTTTCTCTTGTTAAAGGACTCAGAGAAGTTGAAGAAGCTCCTGGCTGGAGCCACCACAGCACGACCCGACACAGTCCTGAAGAGGGGCGGCACCCGGGTCATCAGAATCCCACATGAAGACAGATATCTGTTGACAAAACAGGGTGAAAGTATGTCATTCAGCAACAGCATAGACACTGTATGAGACTTTGTGTACTTGTAATGATTTAGGCCCTATTTGCTTGTTGGATGTCTTAAGATAGCAGACGTCTCCTATGAGTCAGATAAGGGCAGAGAGAACCCATGAACCACACAGATAGCGGTGTGCAATTAACAAGATTACGACTCTTAAATCAAGACAAAGCCTTTTATCCAGAGGATTATTGAAAATTACACTTTGGCCTTAATCTAAAGCCAATAACATGTCTTTTCAGACTAAAAATAAATAATAGACTACTGGAAAATTGACAAGTTTCGTCCTTTGTGGGCCACACACAAACATATAGTGCAATCACTCCATTTATTGAGGCAGTTCAGTGAGACTCTTCCATTGAATCTTTCACTGAATCACTCAACACTCACTGAACTGCTGAAAAGTTACCATGACTTTCAGTGATATTTGCCTCAACTTGAAGCAAGTTTTGTGTAATTAAGTTTGTGTTGGTGAAACTTAAAACAGAATCTTAATGACTGGTTGTTCATATGTTAATAAAAAAAAATTAATTGATATAAAATGTAATTCTATAAGAAACACAACAATATGCACATCCTCTACCAAACTTGAGGCATCCCTAACATACAACTGAACAATTTGTTCATAAATTATATTATAATTCTTATGAGACACTCAACTGAAGATTTGAGTTGGCTAATGACGGCTGTCAACAACAGCTGAGTTAACAGAAACCTAAACTCTAAAATACAAACAGAATGTGATAACAAGAATGTGTTGCCTAGACATAGTTGCATGGAATTTACATACAATACTCTAAATGACACCTTTGTGCAAACTGTACATGCATAATAGTGTGTACAAATGTAGGATTTAAGGGTTTTCTGTATTGTCTTTTTTGCTATGCTCTGGCTAATTTAATTTACAAAGGCTCTGAGTGACAAGCTTTTGAAATGCTGAAGAGGAGCTTAAAAAAGCCAACTGTGATGCAACCGGCCATACAAATTAGACCACACAACAAGCAACCCACAATACCAGCTGTTGTGCATTGGAACATGTACTTCTTCATTTAAACAGTTCATCATTAACTACAAAACTTTATGAAGCAGTGTATTCATGCGGCAGGACCAGGGTTAAAGGAAATATAGGATAGGCATCCCATGACATGTTCACCTGCCCTCCATTTGTCAAGACACAAATCATAAGTAGAGCGTAATCACTGACCACCACAACCAAGTCAAGGGCAGTAGTAACACCCCATCCCGTTAAATGTGTCTGATGCGTGTCAGATCAATCACACACACATATCTGAAACGCAAGGGGATGAGGCTTTGCTCTATAAATGGCACAATATCTCCTCAGTGGAAAGAGTGGCAGCCAAATTAATTCATGTCGGCACTAGAGCTGCCAAGAGCTGTCAAGAATGGCATAACTGTGACAGCCGACGGTGACAGAACAGTCACCATCAGAAACTTGACATGGCCTTATGCCAAGCAGTTATAGCATTTGGCTGCCCAGCACTTGGTTGGGGTACACCATGTCCCTAGTCACAGGTGACGAACGTCACAGCTCGGCTTGTGACGTCACATATGCTGCAGACTCCTGTAAATGCATACCTGCAAAGGTGTTTGGAAAGAACTGCAAATTAAATCATTTGTACTATGCACACTATACATGTACATGATGGGTGCCAAAATTTTCTTTTGCATTTCCCTAATAAAAATCATTTGATTGAATTTGATCTGCAGCCATCTTAAATAAATGAATAATTCTGAATAAACACCAGCTGTATGCAGTTGAAGACCAGCTTTTCCAAAAAACAAAACCCCCAAAAAGTCCTACCATTTTGTTATTTCCCCTTAAAAAGCATTTGGTTGCATCGGAGTTTAAAGCGACTTTAAATAAATAAATAAACATAAATCTGAAGAAAAAAAAACACCAGCTGTACGCAGCTGATGAAAGTTATAAAAAAAATAAGAAAAGCCTTTAACAGATACACCTGGTCCATTACATAATATCGTAACCTTGCCACTGTCACTTATTAGGCTATCTGGCAACCAGTTATGTGACTCCCTCCCACCCCCTCCTAAAGTTAGTTTTTTTTTTTTTTTTTTTTACAACCCCCTTTATTTGCGCACGTCATACTTTGAATATATTGTGGACGATAATAAAGGCTTATTTGACACAAGTTGTCCTGCTGGCCTTAAATTCGCTACACTTGTAAGAGCGAAACTAACCGTCCAACTATCGAAAGCAACTCGCGAGTTACTTCACTTAATCACTTCGATCTTCACATGAGCGCACATAGACAATGCGAAACATTAAACCGTCGTTAATTACCTCACTCCATTCCTGCCCGGTGTTTCTCGACTGGCTGTGGACGGTAAGTTTCTGATACACTCCGCTACCGCTCTTCTCAAACACCGGGAGCCTCTCGCCATCTTCACTTCTCCTCTCTTTGCCTCCCCCCGTCGAGAACTCTTTTCCCGTCTCGAAGACCAGCCTTCTCAGAGACCCGCCCTAGAATCTCATTGGCTGAGGTTGCTTTTCTTGGTCTCTGATTGGTCCATTCTTCCGTCCGTCACGTAGTTAGCCCATTGACGTAAGTGTTTTAATTGTGAAGAGGGTTGCGTGCGCAGAATTGTCACGGGATGCAAGATTGGGTTGCCCAGGCTGCGCGACCTACAGTGCATAGTTAGTAAAGGTTACAGCTAAATTTGTTTGAGGACACAATGTAAAAGGATTAATAAGTTTGGAAAAGATCAAATACGGTGAAAAAATTGGTTTGGAGGAAATACCTTATTTAGTTGTAAATGCATATGTCTGCCCCTTATATATTGTTGTGATTTTTAAAAAATAAAAGAACAAATGCCAGCAAACCAAGTAATGTTGCTGTTAGACCTGAAGAAAACAGTAACTCTCTTTTAACAATATATAAGGGGCAGACATATGCATTTAAAACTACTTAAAACGACCCCCACCATGGGTCCACTATGGCAAACAGCGAATATATCGTGCTGTTTAATGCATTTGAGACGTGTTTTCCTCAGTGCATAACTGACAGTTATATTCCTCATCTGTAAATGTTAGAAAGTCATTTTGCTATCAGGAGTGGGCGAGGCGCGAGTGAATGCGCACTAAACAGATCGAATAGGAGCGCAATAATTCTAGGTAAAATATACATTTCGCTAAAATATTTTTTGTTGGACATTAAATGTGTCTTTTGTAGAATTTTAAACCTACGTATAAGTGTATTTTTATGATAGCAGTGTCTGTAATTCAAATGTAAGCTGGCTAATACAGCCCTAATTAAATAGCTGAAATGAGTTCATGTGTATTCCTCTTATCAGTTCAAATGTAGTCTGTTTTTTATTTTTTTTATTTCATTTTTAATTTAGTGTTAATTGATGGTTTGAAACTCTTAAATATATATATATCAGCATGGCGCCGCAAATGGCAGCAAGGACGCTGAGCTCCGCAATTCTTCTTTTGTTTTTGTTTGTTTGTTCTGTGTTTGTCATTCTTCTTCTATAAGTTTTAACAGAGATGAACTCCTTAACATTAAGCAACACATCCCAGACAATATTTTTCCGTTTTTTGATTATTCGGACGTTTTGTTGGACATTCTAGTCGGAGGTACAGCGGTGTTGTTCAAACGCGCGTGCAGACGCAGAAGAGGGAAACGCGCCGGCGCCCTGGTGAAGCTCCGCGCACGCGGCTTTCGAACTGCGCTCCCAAGCATTCATCTCACGAATGTCCATTCCCTTCCTAACAAAACAGATGAACTTCTTCTCCTCACCCGCACCAAACAAGGACTTTTCAAACTCTGCTGCAATGTGCTTCACTGAAACCTGGCTGAGTGAAGCCATTCCAGACAAAGCGCTTCATCTGCCGGGCTTCCAGCTGTTCAGAGCGGATCGCATCACGGAGTTAACGGGGAAAACCAGAGGTGGTGGATTGTGTTTCTACATCAAAGAAAGTTGGTGTTCAGATGTAACAACACTGAAAAAGATATGTTGTCCTAATTTAGAGGCACTCATCATAAACCGTAAACCTTTCTACTCACCGCGGGAGTTTTCCTCTTTCATTCTCATGAATGTGTACATGCCTCCAGACGCGTGCGTGAGCGCCGCGATGCAACAGCTGGCCAAACAAATAACTGAAATGGAGCAAAGGAACCCAGACTCTATTTTAATCATTCTTGGAGACTTTAACAAATCAATAATCTCCCCAGGGAACTGCAAAATACAAGCAGCACATACGTTGTACCACCACTACCTAACTATACAGAGACAGCATTATTTTGGATCACTGTTACACAGCAATAAAGAATGCATATCACTCTGTCCCACGAGCAGCTTTGGGGCTCTCTGATCAATGTTTAGTTAATCTAATACCGACCTACAGGCAGAAACTGAAATAAGCTAAACCTGTATTAAGGACTGTAAAAACATGGACTAATGAAGCAGAGCAGGATTTACAAGCTTTTTTTGACCTCACTGATTGGAGCGTCTCTGAAGCTGCTGCCACCGATCTGGACGAACTCACAGAGACTGTAAATTCATATATCAATTTCTGTGAGGATATATGCATTCCTACCAGGACATTCTTATCAATTAATAATGATAAACCGTGGTTTACTGGAAAACTCAAGCAGTTTCGTCACGCCAAAGAGGATGCTTACAGAAGTGGGGATAAAATATTGTATAACCAGGCCAGGAACAGACTGACAAAGGAGATCAGAGTGGCTAAGAAAACTACTCAGAAAAGCTGAGAAAAGGGCTTTCAGCAAACGATCCAGCGTCAGTGTGGACTGGTCTGAGGAACATCACCATGACACCACCCCCACAGCTTGTGGAGAATCAGCAACTGGCTGACTATCTGAATGTGTTTTACTGCAGATTTGAAAATGATCGTCTACCACCCCCCATCCGCTCTGATCTGCACTTCACACATTCACCTACCACCCCTGCAACCCCCTCACTCCCTCCCCCACCATTCAAACTGCGCTTAAGGTCTGTGTAGAGGACGTGAACAAGGTCTTCAGGAGGCAGAAATCTAGAAAAGCTTCAGGCCCATATGGTGTTTCACCTGCCTGTTTAAAAATCTGCGCTGACCAACTGGCCCCCATCTTCAAACAGATCTTCAACAGATCATTGGAGCTGTGTGAAGTTCCCTGCTGCTTCAAAAGCTCCACCATCATCCCCGTCCCAAAGAAACCCATAATTACTGGACTTAATGACTACAGACGTGTGGCTCTAATGTCTGTGGTCATGAGGTCTTTTGAAAGACTGGTGCTGGCCCTCCTGAAGGACATCACTGGACCCTTGCGGGATCCTCTTCAGTTTGCCTACAGAGCAAACAGGTCTGGGATGAAGTGCACTGCCCCGTCCTCCCCCCCCCCCATAAAACTCAAACATGGGACTGCATTACCTCGTGCAACATCTGGACAGACCAGGGATTTATGTGAGGATCCTGTTTGTGGACTTCAGCTTGGCTTTTAACACTATCATCCCAAACCTTCTCCTGCCCAAACTATCTCAGCTCTCCGTGTCCACCTCCGTCTGTCAGTGGATCACCGGCTTTCTGACAGACAGGCAGCAGCTATTGAGGCTGGGCAAACTCACATCCAGGACTGTCACCATCAGCACTGGCGCCCCCCAGGGGGGGGTACTCTCCCCACTGCTCTTCTCTCTACACGAATGACTGCACCTCAAAAGACCCCTCTGTCAAGCTCCTGAAGTTCACGGACGACACTACAGTCATCGGCCTCATCAAGGATGGAGACGAGTCTGCTTACCGACAGGAGGTTAAAGAGCTGGCTGTCCTGTGCAGTCTTAACAACCTGGAGCTTAAAACGCTCAAAACAGTGGAGATGATAGTTGACTTCAGGAAAACCCCCCTGCACTCCCCCCACTCACCATCATGGACAGTACTGTGACTGCAGTGGATTCATTCAGGTTCCTGGGCACCACAATATCTCAGGATCTGAAGTGGGACACTCACATTGACTTCACTGTTAAAAAGGCCCAGCAGAGGTGGTACTTCCTTCGCCAGCTGAGGAAATACAACCTGCCACAGGAGCTGCTTAAACAGTTCTACTCTGCTATCATTGAGTCTGTCCTGTGTTCATCCATAACTGTCTGGTTTGGTTCAACAACCAAATCAGACATCAAGAGACTACAAAGGACAGTCAGGACTGCTGAGAAGATTATTGGTGCCCCTCTGCCCAGCCTCCAAGATCGTTACATCTCCAGAGTGAGGAAAAGGGCAAAAAAAAATCACTCTGGACCCCTCACACCCAACACACTCCCTCTTTGAACTGTTGCCAACTGGTCGACGCTACAGAGCACTGAGCACCAGAACAGCCAGGCACAAGAACAGTTATTTCCCACAGGCTATATTCAGTCTGAAAAATTAATCTTTCATAATTATACATCGACCATCACAACTAACATAGTTATATTTACATTAAACTGCACACTTTGTAAATAACATATCTGCACACTAATAAACATATCTGTACATTTATCTAAACAATACAATTTTTTCCTATACTTCTATTTCTGCATATAGCACATTATTTTAAAAAATAATTTCCTTTATTATATTAGTGTTATATTACATCCATACTGTGTTATTCCTATGTATGTCTGCACAATAATGTATGTCTGCACTATGCCTGTACTTTCTTCTGCACTGGAAGCTCATGTCACCAAGACAAATTCCTTGTGTGTGTAAACATACTTGGTAATAAAGCTCTTCTGATTCTGATTCTGATTCTAGTCTTTGTGCTCTGCGCATGCGCATTGTTTGTGCCGCAGGGAATGCGTCTGCGCGTTCTCGTGAGCGCAGCGGAGTCGGATGTGCAGTCAAAGGCCTTCCGGTACTGAGGCTCACACAACAGCAGGAAAATGGCGCAGATCGCCAAAACACATGACGGTAAATTCATTTTTCAAAGATTATTGAAGAATATAGCGATTTTTGTAGTTTATGTCTACATTGCATTTGGGGTGTCTGTTCTTTTCTAGTCCTAAAAAGTGGAATTAGCGAGAAAAAGCAGAATGAGGCCAGTTTGAGGTGGTGAATAGAATATGGCGTCTGATCGTTGAATCAAACCTGGCCGTGGTGCACATGATAAATATTAACTAATATTCTATCTGGAAATTCGTTTTGTGGTTTATAGCATAGTTAGTTGTAACATTCATTGCAGAAATACGTATTAGTACTGTTTATATTGCATGGAGTTTGAATGTTAAAAATACGCTGGTTGAACGATTATGTATGGAAACCAAAATGGCGTTGCAAACACAGACCAGGTCGTTACCCGTATAAGGTTGTTTATCTTTATAAAAAAAATCCAATTGAGTGGTTGTTTCTCTGTGGAATTATTTGTGTTTGCCGTGCTTATGTAAATTTACTTATGTGGATAATTGTTCCGTTTCTCGCCCCTCTAACGACGTTTTTATATGCTTATATTGTGCTTGTTTACGCTCTCTTTTTTATTATTGTATCATGCTATGCATGTAAAATTGTATCTAAAGCATGGGTATGTGTAACTGCACTATGTGGGTGTGTAAATGTAATTTATGAGGCGTATATGAATTATCGTTCACCTGTTTATAGGTATTTTGGTGTTCTGATCTCCATTTTTTTTTCTTTCTTTTTTTCCCTTAGACATTGAGGCTCAAATCCTGGAAATCCAGGGGATGAAAGCTGCCCTGGTGGAGGGAGCTGAGCAGGGGGTTGGGCTTGATTCCACTGGATATTATGACCAGGAGATCTACGGAGGCAGTGACAGCCGCTTTGCTGGATATGTGACATCAATTGCTGCCAACGAGCAGGAAGATGTAAGTGATAGCATAATACCCTAAATAGTTTTAGAAGAGCCCATGTCAGCATGTGTAAGTACTGCATGAAGGAGTTTCTGAACCTAACTATTTTTATTTCAGGATGATGATGAAGATTCGTCCACAAGTCTGCTTGGACAGAAGAAACCTGGATATCATGCACCGGTTGCAATACTCAATTCCATTCCTCAGTCAGATGAGCAGGTAATTAACAGAGATTCCATTCTCAAGCTCCAAACTTTTTTTTAATGAAGCTTCAATTTTTTTCCCCAGATGCATTTGTTGAAAAATATAAAAGCTAACTGTCATCAAACAATATTCTTTTTTTGCCCATCCTGCAGTATGATCCCTTTGCTGAACACAGACCACAGAAGATTTCAGACCGTGAGGACGAGTACAAGAAACGCAGACAAAAGATGATCATCTCCCCAGAGCGTCACGACCCATTTGCTGATGGTAAATTTTACACTACTATTCTCCTCTCCGTTTATTTTATCTGTCCATGCCGATCAGTATTTACTCTTCTCATGAAGTTCCGGTCCAGACCAGTTTTGTTTTTGGTTAACCCTTCGAACACCACCCAACAACTTGCTCCCTGGATTCGACTGACCTGCAAGACTGTCTTAGTAAGACATGAATCTTTTAATGGGATGTGCTGAGAACCAGTTATTTTTGATTCAGAGTTTTAAGTGAGTTGGGCAGCAAAGGTTTTGGGAGACAGTTGGTTGGGTGGTGTCATTTGTCCCATCAGGACATAGGTTGCAGGTAGGTGTGTTGTTCGAAGGGTTAATGTACTTTTTTTGTGTGAAACAGGCAATACAATAGTCAGACACATTTAGACACTTTTTATTGAGTTTAATAATAACAGAGGCTGCAGTGCACTTTGTTGTGCAGTTACTGTCAATTTTCTTTTCACTTTTCTTTGTTCCATAATATTACTCCTATTCTATCTCGCCCAATGGGCATTGTAACACTGTGTTTTGCAGGAAAAGGCGCTTGGAGCCTGAAATGCATCTTTGTTTCTCTCTCCGACCTCATACAGTCGTGACCCGCATCACCACCTCACGGTTGGTGGCGGCTCCGAGCCGCGTGTCGCTGGGCCGCAGCTGGCTGAGGATGTGGAGGATGGTGTAGCCGCAGTGGTGGTTGAGGATAGTCCTTAACCTGCGCACTCGCCGGCCCCCCCTGCTGCCGCTGGCCAGGCCGTGTGGGTTACTGCGCGAGCCGCGGCTGCCTGCCTTACTGCTGGAGCTCAACGGGTCTCCCAAGTCCTTCGACTTCTCGTAGTTCAATACTTTCCACTGCTGGTTTACAGCCTGCCATCGCTTGAAGATTCTATACACGGATGAGCCCTCGTGGATTATAAGGCCTGTGAGGAATTAGAGATTAGTGGATGTTACTGATTCATCCATAAACATATGGAAATTCACTAACACTTTTCAATAATCTTCAATTTGTCAATGCACTAGGTATCATGAACTAACAACATTTAATCTAGGTTAAATTATTTTAGAATATTATAGATTACATAAATGACATAAGTCATGCATTAAAAAACATCAAGGTAGGAGTAGTCTAATATATTATAATGTCAATAATGTACATAACATTTGGAATTTGCTATATAAACCTTTTAAAACTAAAAAACTAACTAAATATGGCATTGCTTTTTAAAAGGTATTTGACATAAAATGCTGTATCGAAAGAATCACATCAGTAACATTCATGTGATGCATTATTAATGTACCTAAAATAGTAGTAGTATATCTAGCGAGATATTAGGCCTTTTATAATACTAATCATTTTCATAAATATAAAAATATTTAATGATTTAATTTTATTATTTATTAACTATGAATTACTATTAATAATTGATGTTCGTTCACAATATACTCTCTAGAATTTATACTAAAGTGATTTTTAATAATATAAAAATAGAAATAACAATAGTAATCTATTACATAAATTAACATCAGCTAACAACACGTTCTTATTTTTTATGAACAAAAACATTACGAAGGTAAGCTATGTATAGTATATAATTATATACATACACAACAATTTTTAAACTTATATAAACCTTAGTTTTATGATATTTAAAATTATAATTTGCACATAATAGTAAATATCCACTAATTAACACCAGTGACAGTTCTTGTATTCTGAATAAGCATAAAGAAAAATATACATTTATAGTACATTAGTAAATTTATAATGTTAAAATGTATTAGCGTATGTAGAAATTAACATTAACCAAGACCAAAATATGCTTAAAAAGTTTCATTCATTCATTCAGTATACCTAATATATTACCTGTTAACAAACCTTTTTGTAAAGTTCCCATAATTTCCCTATAACAAATTTATACATATATCCATTCATATGTATATGCAAATGTTTGTGTATTAGGGTTGTTATGATTCAAAATTCTCATAGTTTGGTTTGAAATGCCAAAAGCCTATAGGAAATCAAAGACAGGTCCTAATCATGAAAAAAAAAATGGATCCATGGTGTTTTGCTTCTCACCTATGCACACAATGTCCATGAAGCCGTACATGCCGTAGCAGATCTGGAAGAGCAGGTCCTGGCGCTGCCACTTGGCAGACGGGCTGAGAGAAGACCACACCAGCCACGAGATACTGGCGATGAGGAAGAGTGAGCCCAGGATAATGGCGGCGATCTGCACCTTCTCAATCACCGTCAGAGAAATCGCCTGCCACTGATACACACAGCATTAAAAAGATGAGATGGCATCTTCTTGCTTTGCTTGTAGAAGCCTATAAATAGAGACGCTAGCCAGTGCTTCGCCCTGACCCAGATACTTCACAGTTTGAGGCTGACGCTTTACCTGCAGCGGGTTCTTGGTGCTGATGGCCAGGACTTGGTACTTGAAGTAGCAGAGCTCACAGCTCCAGGAGCCTCTCTCGCTGATCCAGCGAATCAGACAGGGCTGGTGGGTGCAGCGCACGGAGCCGTCGCAGCGGCATGGGCTCAACAGCTCCCCCTGCAGACAGGGGAGAATTAAATCTGATGACCGACAGATCCAAGAATCAAAAATCAATGCTATTTACTGTCTTAATGAAAATGGGTCCATTCATTGACAAGGGCTGTGGGGCAGGAAGAAATATATAACCAATAACACCATCAAGTCTAATTCATTACCTTAATCCGTGTCAAAACAATCAAGTTCACCCTAAATTGTTTCCAAGCTTAATATTTGCTTTAACTTTGGAAATGGGAAGTGAAATTCGGGGAAATGTTTATTGATGTTCGAGTTAAAAAAAACCCCCAAAGCGTTGCTACTGTTAACTAAATCTAAAAATATGAAAAATGATTGGTAATTGAAATAAAACTGAAATAAAATAAAACATAAATATTAGTTGAAAAAAGTAAACTTTAATACTTAAATGAAAATGAGAAATAAATGTTTTTGACAGACGTGATAACTTCTGTCAAAATATATATATTTAAAAAATTATTATAGACCCTCTATAATTCTATATCCCCGCCACTCGATATATATTAATACCTTGCTGTACGTGTACTTGCTAATGCGTTAAGCGTTTTGTATTTTTGACTGCTTTTATGTCAGCATTGGTAAATGGTCCTTGGATAAAAGCATATGACGGAAATGACTAATAAAAAGAAATACATAAAAAATAAAATAAATATTCTTTTAAATTTAAACAATAAAAGATCATTAAAGCTATATAAATATTAAAACGCTAATAAAAATGACAAAGAATATAGCCAAATGGTCAATTAAAAAAACTTAGAATGAATATATGAGTATAAAATATAAAGCGAATTCAAAGACACCGAATTTGCGCACACTAGCGGAATGTAACTGGTGACAAGCCTGAAACATGTCATGTCTCTAAAGAACCATGCTAGTATTAAGCCACAAAAATAAACTTCAATTCTGTAAAATACGTATAATGAACTACACAAAAGCACTGAGAAACGTATAAAGGCATATTTTATACTATCAAAAAGCAAAGAGTTATGCTCTCGCGCACGTGATCATGTCTGTCAAAAACTTAGGCTGGCTGTCGGTTGGAATATTAGAATTAAAAACATCTACATAACACACTCATGGGCATCAATCACTTCACTGAATCCTTGCCATCAGCTAAGAAATAAATCATTATCTTACAATCCATCTGTTTTCAAATCCCCATCCTTTGAATATCACAACTTCGATGTCTGTCAAAAAATGATGTGCACAATAAATAGTCATATTTACGAGAAGCAGAGGCATTTCCTGGAAAGCCCACATTACCGGATGTTTTCACTACAACATAAAATGCGCCTGAGTGGCTTCAACATGCTGTCTGTCAGAGACCGTAACGTACCTAATTCATAACACATGTGAGTTCTTCACCCACTGAAACTGACAGGTGATTTTACTTCTCAAAGCAACTTTTCTTTCAGTGCTACCTAACAGAGACATCGGCTTCAGTCTCAGATAATCACGTGAACAGGGATCCCAGCACACCTGCTGAAAGCCTCTATGGGCATCACAATCCTGTGACATCTGTCATCTGGAGCTGCCATTACAACTGCAGGGAACTGGATAAGAGAACACACACCTCAATATCCAATCATGACTGGACGCTGCCACACACATAGTGTTGTGGTCGAGTTGATTTACGTAAATGAGATATTACTCATGAACCCATCCGCCATTACAAACGCTAAATCGATCAGGGACACAGCGGGCTTAATGCGGCTGCTGACATGAGCTTTGGACTCCAGACTTATGAGCGTGTGTAGAGGGACTGGAGGATCTGAAGAGTATGCAGTTAAAAGACGGGTGAGTTATTCTGTCCTCTGCTGCTCCAGACACTCAATCAATACACACCACCTCTGAAAGTCCTGTAGTGGGAGACGCGCTCTGCAGGTACAACACTCGCTCTCTGGGTGAACTGACGGGAAAACGCATTTGAGAAATGTCATTGGAAATGCACCGGCTCTTGCATTCTGTCACTATGGTGCATTCTGTGGTTGCTAGGCTCTTGTCACCAAAAGAGATGCTTTAATGGCTCCTTTGGTTTTTCGCCAAAATAAAAGCTCAATGGTTTAATGTTGGAAAATTAATTAAAGAGATAGTGCACCCAAAAATGAACATTCTGTCATTATTTACTCACCCTCAAGTTGTTCCAAATCGGCATGAATCTCTTTCTTCAGACGAACACAAAAGAATATATTTTAAAGAATGTGAACAACCAACCAAAATATTTTAAAGAATGTGGGCAACTAAAGGTCCATTTGGGGTGAACTATCCCTTAAGCCATTTATTGCTATGTGTTTTTAAATTATTATCCTTATTGTTGTTGTTGTATTTTTCATGAATACTAATTCAAAATTGTATTTTTTTTATTTTACAGTACAATATTATAATAGTATTACATTGTTTAATATTTTATTTAATAGTGCTACTGCTACTACTAATTATTATTATTATTATATAGTCATATTGATATATAATCCCAAAAGTTTGGGCCAAATGTGCAACCTTACAAACAAGTAAGTTTTTTTGTGTTTTTTTACTAAAAATACCAAATCACAGTTATCATCAAAAAAAATTGCAAATATGGATTTTTTCCCCCAAATCTTCTCCAAATATTTTATTTTGTTTAAAATGTTAATTTAACAAAAAAAAAAAAAAAAAAAAAAAAACCCAAAATAAAATTTTAAATTAATTAATTTAATGATGATAAAAAAATTGTTGTTGTTAGTAGTAGTAAACGAAAGTAAAAAAAAAAATAATAATAATTCTTGTATAGCTCTTGTAATATTTATAGTATGCTCTCAAGGTTAGAGGTTTATTCAAATCCGTAACACTAAGTATGCGCCTGCACCACTAATAACACTGAGTCCACCACAACAACTGACAGTGACTGTGCTAGATGTATTTAGCGAGAAACCATGAATCAACTAACATTACAGATGCAACGGCAGCATTTCCAGAGCTGCCAAGAGAACATTCAATACATAGACTGTGAATAACAAGTCGAGTATAAAGAACAGGATGTCCAACTGGGGGGCAGAGATACAGGACTGTGTAGCGTCTGGACCAATCCAACACACTATATATTCTCTTTTTATATGACAAATACTCTGTAACCTCAGTTAACAAGCCATATGAAGACCCATGAACCCTTCCCCCCGAAATGAGTAACACCCCAGGAAGCCGAACAGTCCCCCTTGGTCCCCATGACAACTAATCATAATATCACTGGTTTTATGACCCCCCAGAAATGTGAGAAGGATAGCCCACTCTTTGTCCCAAGGAAAAGCAGAGTAGAAAGGGACTGTGTTCTAGTTAATTCATAGAAAAAACGTTATTTGAATGAACACACATTTTCTTCAGGCCATTGAGTATATTATTGTTATTGTGTATTTTGTCTTTGATATTCTTAGACGATTTTAGTATGCTTGTGAGGGGACCCATTCCTGATCATCCCTTTTCACTATATGTCATCTTACCTTGTTTAGTATCTATGAATTTGCCTTCGTATGATCGAAACAAGCGTGTATATATATGGTGGTACATAGGCAATATATTTTAGGGCCCTGAGAATCGTTAATAATATCGATTTAAGTCCATTTGCAAATTACCATGCTTAGAGACAAAGGGTCGTAAAACCCTCCAGCAATGGCCACCTCCCGCTCGGAAATTCCATTATGCTCATTGGACAAGCCCATCTTGAAAAGCGGAGATCTTCTCCGACCTTAAAGGACCGGCTCCAGGGACCCGCCCCAGTCGATGGTTCGGTCTTAAGCTAAGAAGATGTGAGAAAAACGCTTCAGGATAACAAAGCATCTGTGCCAGGCCTTTTCTTCGGCCGAGTCCTTTCCATTCATCAAGTGACACCGACTCAAACTGGTTCTTTTCATCGACACGAATTCAGCAAAGATCTACGGGAAGATTTAAGATTTGCATCAGGAATCTCTTACAGACCGCCGAGACTCGCTAAGTATCAAAATTAGTCTTATTAATTGATACATTAAGAATCAGTTACACCTTTTTACAAAGGTGTTTGAACTAAGAATCTGACGTATCCTTGAAGGCTTTGATCTGTTGAATATACATGTAAAGTGTTCCATAAAATTCATTCTTTTTGCCTCTTTCTATGCTGAGTTAAACTTAAACCCTTTCCGATACCAACTGTATGTGTGTGTGTGTGTAGTATGTGTATAGTAGGACCGGCTTATGTGGTTAGGTGATGTTAGATCTAGTTTCAGTGTTTATGTAGTTAATAAAGTCTTAATTGTATCACACTTGACGTTGTTCATTGTTTGCTCATAATTGGAGTCCCTAATCATGCAGATTTTTTGCTACATGCTCTGAGTAGTATTGTACCGTAAGACAGTTATTTTCCTTAACCAGGAAATTAAAGTTCTTAGAATTGAAAAGACAGTTGACAGAGAGGTCAGCTAAATATCTACAGCGAATCTAAAAATATGAATAGTTAATTATAACTAGTTATGGTTAAATATTAATATTTCCCATGAGCTGATTCGCTACAGATTTTGTTGGAGAATGCGGGCATGATAAAACGAAATTTATGAGTTTAAACACTGGCAACTTAAATGTGTGTGCTTGATAGCCCAGGTTAAAATAGGACGTGACTTCAGATGCCCGGTGTCCCTATTTGCTGGCCTGTTGAGATGCAGATAAAGTGGGGGTTTGAATTGGTACGGCTATTATAATTGTGAGAGTCTTTATGTAGTTCATGCTTAATGGCATCGGTGTTTTTTTTAACACAAGGTTAATCTGATTTTAGCAAAGAAACCTAATTTCAGTATTAAAGCATAAATCTGTCTTGACAAAGCGTAAGTCTGAATCTCAGCCCAGCGGCAGGTCCAAACTGTACCATAATGTAATATGCTTTCGTGAAGAAATCACAAAATTGCAGTATTTTTTAAATTTTTTCTTTGAAGAAGAAATCTCAGTACAATTATATCAAGGTAGATGTGAGCGCTGATCCCCTTTCTACAGCATAAAGGCCTTATAGTTTATAATAGATTGAAGCAATTCATCTACACTTTGACTGCACATATACAAGCCTAGCAACCTGGTGGTCATAATGTGTTTCACTCGCTGAGTGAAATTAAAAGTGTAATACTGTACTTTAGTACTCATATGTGAGGCAAACATAACTACATATATGTTTAAAACGGTTTTAACTTACAGTAAACACGTTCTGTAATTCTGTAAACAAGTGCAAGAAATTTATTGTTACATTAGAGAAGCACTCACCGAAATGCTTAGGTAATGCAACAAGTCTTGAAGGCTGAAAGCATCACGTTCTAAAACTATGACTGTTTAACGTAGACAGACATTAAACTGCGTTAATTAAATTGGCATGCATTGGTTACCGTGACAACTTGTCACAGGAAGTGCTAACGGCACATAGCACAACACGCCATGTTTGTAAACAAACCAGTTGAAGCAGCTAAGCTAACACGACTTAACATACTTTCATCTTAGGCTAAGCTACCAAATAACTTTAACAATTAGGGTTTAACACTCTTTAATTGAAGCTCTTAAATACAACATGTGTGTGTGTGCAGTGTGAAGTAATTTGAAATTAACCTAATCCCTGGTTTCTGATTTTTCCATTTCTCTTCCTTCTTTTTATTCTTTTTCTATGTTTCTCAATCTTCAAATCGTCTCAGCGAATTTAACTAACTTAGATGTATCCTTCCTGAATGCTATTGCTCAGTTAATAGTTAATTAAATCTAAATTTAATTACATTTTAACTGTCTATTAGAGATGCTCATTAAGTTATTGGGGTTTTTAGGGCACAGTGAATAAGCGCTACGGAGGCGGGGCACACACTGGCATGGAAGCATGGGAGCTGAACCCGCAGCAGCTGTGACGGACATGGTGTGTTGCCCAACACAAATCAGTTAAGCACGAGTGCTACTGATTGTTCCTAATAACAGATTGATTACCCTGTTTTAATAATAGAAGTCAGATAATTTTAAATCCCATTTACATGTTATGCCCCCTTGATGTTCTCTCTGAACCTAAAAAGGAACCAGAGACATTTTTATTTTTGATTTTTTTATTTTCAAAAATAATCAGCATAATATGAATAGAAATGCTCTCCTTTTCCTTATGATTTTCCCTTTTCTCCTTCATACCTCAAAGATTAAGCCTGTTTGGGGAACTGTCAGTAAATTCTGAGTGATAATTAGACAATAATTTGACAGTAGTCTTA
>JADLZN010011896.1:0-39051 GCA_018155175.1 Sinocyclocheilus anophthalmus | reverse complement strand
TAAACTAATCTAACACATGAACACATGTATTCACACAAGTTGCAGAAAGAGAGAAAGGGAGGAAATAATTAGTTTAAGAGAATGAAAATGGGAAATCCCAAGTTTACAGCAATATGTACAATTGCAAAGATCTGAAAAACCATCAATCACTTAATTAAACCTCGAATTGAGTTCCTCAATGAGGTTAAAATTTATATTAAATGCACCAGTTCAGCTAGGATCTGGAGGTACTTGAGTTCCTGTGTCCGGGGTTCCCTTTGTTGTCGTCCTTGCAGAACGGGGTTTCCCGCTTTTCTGATTGGCTGGAAGTTCGGTCTTGGGGAAGCCAGTGGTTGGGCGTTGGCTGCCGACGCGGAGCTGTGGCCTGCAGTTGAAGTTTATACGGCACTCTTTCAGAGATGCGACGTTAGGCAAACTTAACTCAAAACACAAAAATCTCAACGGAAAATAAAATAAACTAAAATAAAGAAATAGAAGTAAAGTTTGACGAGACTAGGTGGCGTTTCTCCTCATGGTTTTGGAGGAGCTGGCGTGTAAGCCAGAGCACGCTCAAAAAGCGCTAAGAAGCGATGACTGAAAAGCACGCCTAAAGCCGAAAAGCAAAAAGCCGCATGGCTAAAAGCTAGACACAAAAAAGAGGCAGGACTAAAAAGTATATAACTAAAAAGCATGACTAAAAGCGAAAAGCTAAAAGCTAGACACAAAAAGCATGACTAAAAGCAAAAAGCTAGACACAAAAAGCATGACTAAAAGCGAAAAGCTAAAAGCTAGATGGTGTCCGGAGTATTACATGGGTTTTGGACACTGCCCAAATGGTGTTTTGACCAATTAGACGCTGTCTTTGCTGGGGGTGTTGTATATTTCTCCTCCCAATTCATAAATAAAATGTTATCTTATCAGTCACATGGTCCGAGTTTTTCCCGCTCTTGCAGAGTATAATTTTGGACATGATTTCTATAACAAGAATTGATAAATTTGAAAAAAAAAAGAATTGATTGGAGAAAAGTTTCAAGCAAGAAGATCAACCATCACCAACGAAACATGAATAGGCACCCTTAAGCTATTCAATAGTTACATCAAAAAGACCATACACATACGTGATGAAAACATGATAGTTTAAAGTGTGGTTCATACATTAATATGAGTTTGCATAGAAATGATAGTTGCTCATTAAGCCTTTTAGGTAGTTTAGGTGCATATTATTACATGGAAATGTAGTTCTGTAGAATTCTGTGGACGTAAGGGATACTTCTTGAGACCAGAGAGGTTAACATGTCTGTAAGGAATTTCAGTCTGTTCTCTGTCTCAGAGGTGGGGGAAGTAAATCCAAAGAGATTGTGATTGCTATCACTGGTTACCATGTGATGGTCACGCCGTGCATCTCTTTTGACCATTAATCTTAATAACTTGCCCCAAAATTGACAATCTACTTGGAATTGTCAATAAGTGTTCTTTCGTTTAAATGCTGTGAGCTACTCAAAGCAGCTGGTTGGTTCAGGCTTGTGGCGCCAGGATCTTATTTACGAACATCCTGTGTCTTGGGCATCTGTGGAATTCGGCTCCTCGTGTTTCAACTGTTCTTTATCAAATCTTACATTGTCTGATTCAGTCTGATATCCTACACTCTAAGTTTCTTTCTTGGTATCAAAATGATCTTGTCTTTATTCCTCAAACAATGATGTACAGTATGTGATTGTGAAATGCATCATACGATTTGTACTGTATTTTGGGTTAAAACTGCACCAATTCCAGACCAGCCATAAAAAATGCAAATGGGCCATAAAGAGAGACAAAGGAAACTTCTCCCGCTCAAAAAATTCACGCCTGGTATTGGCTATTCCACCCAGAGGGGGTTGTGAATAGAAAACCCTCAAAAGTCATTAGCTCGAAATGATCTTTGCTCAGAAAACCTCTTCTTTTGAGACGACACTAAGACCCCTCAAGACTCTCCTCTTGAGTTTGATTCTCCGGCAGTTTTCATCTTCAAGTAACTTCGATCCGCTGTGGACTTTCCTATCTTCAGAAAAACCAGAAGTAAACTTCCAGCTCACTCACTTCAAACTAACCGTTTACAACTATTTAGATGCGTGTATAACCAGTTATAATTAGTCCTAAATATTTTCCCTTGAGCTGATTTACTACAACTAGTATATAGCAATTCATAATTCTTCGATTTACATCTGATAACCTCAGAATGCTCTCAAAGTAAGTCTGATTTTGTGATGGCTCTGTTTTAACCTCCTGAGACCTTCTGTCCTCAGTAAAGGACATTATATTGTAGTGAATATCTCTGAGACTGTACATGCCACAGTTTAAGTCTGGATGTCCTGTACAGAGAACATTCAGGACTTTTCAGAGATACCAAATGTTTGGATGTTTCACCGTGACCACTCCCTCTACTTGGTCTTTAAAAATTGCTGACATTCATTTAGTGATCAAATTTAACACTCTTATGGAAATATGATAATATTTTGCAATTATCATTTAAATCTGAATAATTTTCAAATTGTGTGTCATAAATCAACATCTCAGGAAAAATGTTATGGAGTTTCAAATCAAAATATAACTTTCTGTTACAAAACAGGACATCAATTTCATACATGTCCACTGTAGAGAACACCAGGACTGAAAGCATGTTTATTACACATTTTGGGAAACAAAACAATTGAATAGGAAAATAAATTATATATCAATATTCCTATGAAATATTAGATATTATGAAAATTATATATTATGAAAATCTTGCTAATTATTACTCCCATTATTTCACTTATTTGTTCATTCTATGTTGCCCCAAAAAAACACATTAATATGCAAATTAGGTTTAGTTTATAGATACATTGTATATAATAGGAAAACCCTCTTATGGCCATTTTACACACACACACTTCATAAAGCAAAATGGTATATAAAATAATTTTGCTATATATTTTATAACATAGTTGAGAACAATCCTTAAACAATGTTAGGTATAAAAAAAATCCTGAAACCTAAAAATGTATTGATGATTTATTGTTTTTGCCTATTCATGTTCATTCATGTCTTTTTATTATTATTTTTTTAATTGAGTCCTGGTGTCCTCTACAGAGGACATAACATAACATATGAGTAACATATATTTTCCATTTTTTTCTTATTCTCTAAACAAATAATTACATCGCCCCAAAAATTCACAAAACTTCTATTTTTTTGGGGTCTCAGGAGGTTGAAATTAAATTATCATAATATTAATTCAAGTGATGAAGTATTTTGAAAGTCTGACAGTAATTACAACCCCAATTCCAGAAAAGTTGGGACATTTTGTGAAATATCATAAAATCAAGAAATTGTTATTTGTTCATTCTCTGTAGCCTTTATTTAACTGACTAAAGTACATAGAAAAAATGTCCAATGTTTTCACTGACCAACTTAAATGTATTTTGTAAATATAAAAAGATTTTGATGGCTGCAACACGCTTCAAAAAAGTTGGGACAGAGGCATGTTTAACACTGTGTTACATCAACTTTCCTTTTAATTACAGTGTGGAATTGCAGACTTCAGATGCTCGGAAGTCTGTGATCGTCATTGTCTAATTCTCCTTTTCATGACTGGTCATACATTTTCAATGGGAGACCGATCTGGACTGATCAGACACATTCACTCTGTGTCTTCGAAACCACACTGTTGTAGCACATGCAGAATGAGATCTGGCATTGTCTTTGATCTAATAACCATGGACTTCCCATGAAAGTTGTCATTTTGATGGCAGTATATGTCTCTGTACAATTCCAATATATGACTTCATGTAAATGGTACCTTCGCACATATTCCAGTCACCCATTCCGTTTGCTCTGCTGTACCCTCATACTATGACAGATGTTTGCTTTCGCATCTGTCGCTGATGAAAGTCTGGATGGTCCCTTTCGTATTTGGGATTCAGAACTCGACATCCATTTTTCTCTGAAACCAGGTGAAATGTGGACTCATCTGACCACAGCAAACATTTCCACTGTCTTTTTGACTATCTGAGATGAGCTCGGGCCCAGAGAACCCAGCGGCATCACTGCATAGAATTGATGTATAGCTTTCTCCCAGAATAAAAGAGATTCAAGTTGCATTTATTGATGCAGCAGCAGACTGTGTTAAGTGACAGCAGTTTCCCGAAGTACTCCTGAGCCCATGTGGCTATATAAGCAGAGGTCAAACACATTCAACTGAGGTTTCCTGCCTCACCCTACACAGAGATTTCTCTGGATTCTCTGAATCTTTTCACAATATTACGTGTGGTAGTTGGTGAAATACCTATTTTTTGTGATTTTTGATTTGTTTGACATATATCATGGAATTAGGCACAAAGGATGAGCAATGATCAGGCGTTGCTCCAAAGACTGAGATGGATCCTTTTATATCCCAAAACATGATACTCCACACCTATACACATTCAGCCCCCCCGCTGAGGCCCCCCCCGCCATTGTGTTTCAAAACAGTTTAAGTTGGATATTCTATAACCTTTTCACTTTTATTTTGCCTCTGTCCCAACTTTTTAAGAGTTTGTTGCAGCCATCAAAGTCAAAATCTCTTTATATTTACAAAATGCATTTAAGTTGGTCAGTGAAAAGTTCGGAAATCTTTTCCAAATTAAGTAAAATTTAAAGAGAATGAACTAGGGTCGACCAATATGTGTTTTTCAAGGCCGATACCGACTATTACAGATCAAGTAGCCGATATTTTGAACCAATATATATTTATGTCTGGTGTAAAAATGAAAATTAATGTCGAAATTAAGAATATCTGTTACGGGGCTGACAAGACTTGAGACGTGCGGATCCATGTGCAAGCTATTTATTAGCAGAAGACAGAGACGTGGTCATAGAACAGGCATGGGTCAGATAATGGCAGACAGGTATACGGCGGGTAAGACACAAGAATAAACCTAAGGCTAGCGGAGGTCAATGATTGGCAAACAGAATCAAAGGGGCGAGACTTGAGGGATAAGTCCAGGTACGAGGCAAGGTCCAGGCAGGGGCAACCAGTATCAAAAATGCGGGAAGACGAGAGGAGGAATACGAGAGACACAGGCGAAGATCAAGAAACGAGAACACAGACAAGGCAAGACTAAGGTGAGGCTATGACAAACTAAACAGGCTCCGTAGTGTAGCTATCGCTAGGGGAGTGATAAACGCTAAACAATACTCGGCAGAGGGAAGGGATCAGAGTGAGTGTTAAATAGGGAGTGAGTCATATGAAACAGCTGTGTGCAATCAGTGCTGTGTGCAATCAGGGAAACAGCTGTGTGCAATCAGTGCAAATCGTGCAAAGAATGATGGGAAATGTAGTACGGGGTGATGTGCAACAGTGTGTAGTACGAGAGTCAATGAAATTGGGCTAAAGATACCTCTGATGGCTCAGCAGACGGAAGTTCATGGACCGGATTCGTGACAATAACAAGGGCTCTGACAAAAACTGCCTTCCCTGGTGTTGGTTGAGTGTAGTACTCCCACAGTAAACTCTTTATTTTAAAGAGTTAAACTCTTTATCTTTTGGCAAACAAAGGGTTTACCATTCAAATTAAAACATGGAAGAAATAGTGTATTGTGTGATTATTCTTTTAAACAAAAGTTGTTATAATTGTTGTTGTAGTCAGGGGTTAAAGCAAAAAAAAAAACTTTTGACTGAATTTTTCCTCTGCCAAACCCCATTCCACAGCAATACCCGTCACACACCCAGTTTAAGAGCAGAGTTTTTCTTCTTGTAATCAAGAGCGCTTGTCCTCCTAATTAAAAAAATTACTGATAATTTCTGATAAGAATCCAAACATTTCTGATCATAAATTAGCGAAAAAACCTTAAATATGCGACTAACGTTCCCCATTTCTGGTGAAGTGATTTACAGGGGCATTCTTTTTTACCTTTGCAATGGCATCATTTTCATCTGTCAAATTCAAAAATGTATGTTTATAAGCTTTTTAAAATTTCTATTTAAAACAATATAATAAGAAGTAGAATAAGACAAATAAATTACCAATCATGAAATTAGTATTAATGAAAACTACAGAGGTGGCACAGAAGAACACAAAAATGACATTTAGGTATACTTACAGACTGTTTAATGAGGCTCAAAGGTGGCATGAGAGCAATTAAATCCATAAATTCATGATGAAATTAATGTTTTAAATATAAAATTTTGAATACAGAAATATTAAATTATTTAAATAAATGCAATTATACCTAAAAATGAAACTGAAACCACCAGCAAATGGCGGCAAGTCACTGATTTTGTCACTGAATCATTCATTCAATTGATTCGTTTGAACGGCTGATTCATTCAGGAATGAATCAAGTGACAGTATTTATGAATGGGTAATCATGAATCACTGATTCACTAGATTCGTTCAAAAATGCACTTTCACTGAATGAATGAAGCTCAGCTGTGTTTGCTTTTAGAGATGCGCAGCGGCTGAGCTGTTACTATATTTGGAACTATTTTCTAAGAAATAGAGCAAAATCAGGCAGTACTTGTTTATTGAACTGTTGTATTAAATAAATATCACATTTGCAAACTCCCTTAACAATTATTAAAAGCTGTCACTCTCCTTATCGAGATCTGTGGGTGCACAGAAAATGAGCGCGCGCGAGTGAGTTCTCAAGACTCAAAGCACGTGCAAATTATCAGTTCCGTCATCTGTCATCGCGTTATAAACGCGGAACCTGCGGGAATGAGTAGAATTATCATTAAATGCCGCAATCCCACGACGAAATTCAAGTCCTGCTCTTGTGTTCTCTGCTAATAACCCGACTGTAAATGATGCGAGCGGCGTTATGAAGCTGCAGCCATGGCGGGGATGATTTTTTAGTGTGCCATTGGTGAGAACATCGGCAGAACAACAAAAATGTGCTACGTGTTTCTTTTCTCCTCATTTGTTCCAATTGACGGAAATCTGTCGTAGCGACAGAAAACTTTCATCCCTGAGTATTATGTACATCATACTGCACCACAGTAATATATTTCTGATCTTTTCTTTAAGCTAACCCAAACTTATATTTTGACTGGTTGCCATGAGGAACTTGTTTTTGTAGGTCTATGTAAATGATATGAAGCTAGTTTTACTCCAATGAAACTGTAAAATGCTCATGAAGTGACTCTTAGAGGGAGTCAGCGCAGTTCTGGAGATGAATTCATGTATTTATGTCCTCATGTAGTGATACGACAGAAGCTGAAATCACTGCGAGAGCGTCGCACACTTACACGCCATTTACATACACAGAGACACGCAGAACATGCAGGATTCATTTTTAAATAGTATTTTTGCGGCTTAATGTTTACAGATACTAGTCCATATCGCGACTCAATTTAAGTGTACTGACCTACTTTGATTTATTCATCCAAAATTGTACAAGATTCGTGACATTCCGCGTCATACAGTAAATCCCACTTATATGACTGGATTCCGCGATTCCGACCGCGTTTTCCGCATCGTGGAAATCATATATAATATTGAGGTGTTTTGCAACTTCATTGTAACGTTAGTGGATTGTGATTTATTGCAACTTAAGCAACGTCTGCTGCTGCCTTACCTTTGAGAGACAACTGATACGTGATCACTGAGGCAGCTCCAGTTAGCAAGTGCTTTCGGAGTGAGAGTGACTGCTTTAGGCCACAGAGTGGTGAGTTCTGACAGGCTGCATCAGAGCAAATAGTGCGTTTCAAAATTAAGTTATTTTATATCGGCGAATCGGTTGAAAATGGACAGATACCGATAATCATAAAACATGCTAATTATCTGCGCGCTAAGAGGGATACCCCTCGAATGAACATAATCACAGATTCTGGATTTTATTGCATTTTACAAAACTTCCCACCTTCTCTGGAATTGGGGTTATGGTGTTGAGCACTACTGTAAGGTTAACCAGGAAATGTTTAAATGTATGGAAATGCCAGTTGAAAACATTAGAAATTTAGAAAAGTTATCAAAATGTAATAAAATGTAATCCAAGGTCACATACTGGATAAAGTAATGAAAATAGTTCACTATTATTACATGTTGTAATAGGGTACCTTGCATCTTAACCTATTGCATTTCCAAAGTAACTTTCAAAACTGGTACGAATACAAATGTTAATCCGGCCAGCAGTGTCTATATAAAGAATTGTAAAAACATCAAGGTCGGGTAAAAGCCATGGAAATTCAGTGGCAGGTGTAGGAATTCTGAATCAATTTGCATTTAATATCATTACTTTAGCCACTATATGTGTAAATTTCCTACTGTAAATATATTAAAACTTAATTTTTGATTAGTAATAGCATTGTATTAGTCTATTGCACTTGGACAACTTAAAGGCGGATTTCTCAATATTTGATTTTTTTTTTTTTGTTTTTTTTTTTTTTTTTTTTTTCTTTGGCACCTCAGATTCCAGATTTTCAAATAGTTGTATCTCGAACAAATATTGCCCTATCCTAACAAACCATACATCAATGGAAAGCTTATTTATTCAGCTTTCAGATGATGTATACATCTCAATTTCGAAAATTTCTAAGACCCTTATGACTGGTTTTGCGACCCAGGGTCACATATGTCTTCCATTTGTCTCTTCATTCTTGTTATCTTCATAAAATATGTCTTTTCTTTTTTTGCAGGATTATTACGGCAATGGACTGGCTGTCAGTGCCTGTGCTCCTCTTCTGCCCGACCCCACTGCCCCCTCATGCTACTATGCCCCTCGCCCCATCCTCTCAGCACATCCAGAGAAAGGACTGCCCGTCCCTGTAGGAATGCCTGTTTGGGCCTGGCACCTGCCTCTGCCCGCGGCTGCTCCCACACCTTTTGCCATTCCACCCCCCATCAGCTCTCGCAGGCTGCTCCATCATGAACGATGAGGTCATCAGCACTAACGCACTGGCCTGGCTGGTCTGCTCAGGAGTGTCCATCCTGGCCAACACCTGGGGAATCCTGAGCGTGAGCGCCAAGCAGAAGAAGTGGAAGCCTCTGGAATTCCTCATCTGCACACTGGCTGGCACGCACATCCTCAACATGGGTATCCCTATCACCATGTATTGCGTCATTCAGCTTCGGCGACAGCACTCAAACTATGAATGGAACGAAGGACTCTGCAAGGTGTTTGTCTCCACCTTCTACACCCTTACCCTGGTCACCTGCTTCTCCGTCACCTCCT
Organism: Sinocyclocheilus anophthalmus; assembly: GCA_018155175.1. NCBI lineage: Eukaryota > Metazoa > Chordata > Actinopteri > Cypriniformes > Cyprinidae > Sinocyclocheilus > Sinocyclocheilus anophthalmus. The sequence goes on along the minus strand of JADLZN010011896.1, from coordinate 29,901 downwards.
TGTCCTACCACCGCATGTGGATGGTCCGCTGGCCTGTCAACTATAGGTAAGCAAAAGGCCCTTTACATTAATACAAGGACATTAATAAGAGAAATATTCATTTATAGTGGGAAATTATTAGCTTTTAAAGTATACCTTAACCTTGATGCTTAATTATACATAAAGGCTGTTTGGAATTTTCAAACAGGTCAGCAAATGCTTACCTAGTTAAACTGTCTTTGAAATTCTAGGTAATTTAGGTTTTTATGTATTGAATAAAATCATAAATTAAAAATGAGAATTTTGTTGTACTTTTTTTACATTTATGGTAGGTTTCTTTTTAGATATGGATGGAAAATGGCCATTATGCTTGTGGTAGCTCTGGTGACATCATCACGGTGGCTTTCTCCTTTTCTAAAAAAGTGGCAGCTGAGCACTGCACATGCACTTACTGTAAATTTGGTTCAGAGTTCATGTAATGCACACATAAACGAATATATGAATCAGATTGCAAAGTTTAGGGGTTGATATAAACAACTTTCAGAATCTCATTCATTCGGATTGACAAAAATTAGGGCATTACACTACTGTGGCCATTCTTTAAACAAGTTACTTTTAGATCTTGGGTTGGTTTCAGGGAGATACAGTTCACAGCAGTGGTTTACTGAATTTTGTTGAACGTAAGTGAATTTAACTCATTCAGTCATTTTAGTCAGATCTGTTATGTAAAACAACAACACCCTGTTGATGCAGTCATGCTGGATTTTGGTGTTAAGCTGTTGGAAAAGGGCCTGCCATTGACAATGTAACATAAAAAATAGACTATTAGATATTTTTGCTAGACAGACAGTTCATTTGGAGCTATCAGGCCAATGATTCAGTTTGAGGACAACTTTCTTTTAATCATAGATGCTTTATCTATTTCCATTACATGATTATTATTTAGCCTATGTCTATCCTGTTCTCCAATGCTCTCACATCACAAAGCTTTGCAGGAATATTTGCAGATGAATGCTTTTCTAGAGTGTAATGATTGCAAAGCCCCATTAGCAAACAATGAAAAGAAGCTCTAAAATCAATGTTTGGCATCATAATGTAGAGGTGCAAAATGTACATTTACATTTACATTTACAGACGCTTCTATCAAGCGACTTACAAATGAGGACAATGGAAGCAATCAAAATCAAAATATAAATAAATAATGACGATAAAACAACTGTACATGACAGAGGACAAAAATTGCCTGTTTTTTGTTGTCTGTATGTTGATTCACAACTGATCGTTTGCTTTGTTTTGGTGCTTTGTGCCCATTGCTGGTAATGTTTAAACAGCACAAGTTTCATTCACAGCACAAATTCATAATGATTATTCACTCTCAGTGTGAATGGGCTTTAGGGCTTTAATAGGAAATGTGTCTTGACAAGGTTTCATACATGAACATTCAAGTTATCACTGTAATCTTCAGTAACAATTCTCAGAGCATTTGAATGCACAGGTATTTGTTGAGATATAATTTCAAACCCAGTTTCTGTTTCATTTCAATATGTATACACTTCCGTTCAAAAGTTTTAGATCGGTAAGATTTTTTTTTTTTCAAAGAAGTCTCTTCTGCTCACAAGGCTGCATTTATTTGATCATAAATACCGCCAAAAAAAAATACATATATAGATATATATGATCTTTTTCTTTTTTAAGGTATTTATTCCTGTGTTGCAAAGCTGTATTTTCAGCAGCCATTGCTCCAGTATCAGTGTCACATGATCCTTCAGAAATCCTTGTAATATTCGGTTTTGAATTTTTTATTAATCAAAGAATCCTGAAAAAAAAATTTGCACAAAAACTGTTTTCAACAGTTTAAACTGTTTTGATAATAAATGTTTACTGAGCAGCAAATCAACATCAGCAATATTACCGTTTTGCTGGATTTTGGATCAAATAAATGCAGTTGAGTTGAAGAGACTCCTTTTAAAAACATTTAAAAAATCTTACCAATCTCAAACTTTTGAATGGTAGTGTAGATTTTAAATATGTGGCCATATATTTCAGAATACAAAGATTTGAAATTTAGGGTTAGGGTTAGGGTTGATAGCTTTAAACTGCCCATTCTCCAAAATTCTATTTGAACTGTACAGTCAGGCACAAATTTTTACTTAGTGGATGCACTGTTTCTTCTCAGAGAACTGAGCCACATTTGCTTAGAGGAAATTGGCAGTATATAGACCATGACAATGGCCTAGAGGTGGGAATGAGTCTAGATCACTTTTTGATTTCATACTGAGTTGCAGAGGAACTGTCATTGTATGGAGAATACTTAGCTAATTATAATTAATTAGCTTTAATTGGCTTTAATCTGTTCTTTATTCTTTGAGAAAACCTTATATCGTCTCGGTTACGTATGTAACCCTCGTTCTCTGAAGGAGGGAACGGAGACGTCACTTCGGAGGACCGACGAATTGGGATCTCGGTTAGAGGGACCAATCTACTTAGAGTGTAAACTAAACGAGCCAATGCACATTGGCATGCGATTATTGCATCCAGCTGCCACAGATCACAGCGTGAGCATAAGTAGGCAGCAGATGCAGCACATATTCAGATTTTCGCTGAAGAGCCGAGCCGGTACCCCGGCCGCTCAGCGGTGGTACAGGAGCTGTGGCAACGGGACGTGATGTCTCCGTTCCTTCCTTCAGGGAACGAGGGTTACCATAGGTAACCGAGACGTTGCCTTTCAGTCGGTAACTCTCGACGTCACGTCGGAGGACCGACGAATTGGGATCCTGCCAAAAGGCCACACTCTCGGCGACGGCAGCAGCTGCACGCCGGGGCAGGATGTACCTGATGGCCTCCGTCTGCTTTGGTCAGCGGAGAACAGTGAAAGGAATCGGCTCTTGCCGTCTCGTGCAGTCAGTCAGTCACAGCCAGAGATGGTGCTCCTGGACCACCATCGTGGACATCGCACGACCCAGAGACCGTAACCTTCGTCGCTTTCATGGCGCAAGGTCCGCTGTGGTGCGGAGTTCTCTGTGAACTTCCGCGTCGTGACCACCCTCGTGCAAGTCCCACAGTGCCTTGGCCTGCTGCACTTGCAATCAAGCTGTAGCATGTAAGGTGGAGGCAGCTTCTCCACAAGTCGTATAGGCATCGCTGGCCAGTCGAGTATCTACAGACCCGGGAGGGGAGGCACGGTTCTCCCTGCCGGTTGGAGGCGGTATTAGGACACAACTGCATCACAACCAACCGCTCCACCGGGGGGACCATTGTTAACCCATAGCTGCCCCACCATCGAGGGTGCTACAGTCCCGGAGGAGAGAGCGCAGCTGAAATTTCCGCTCAGAAGCTATGGCTCACCTCGATGTGCAACCGAAATCTGAGCATGTAGAAAAAGGTGGTAACACCCCGGGAGGTTACAGCTGCTTTTTGAGAGCTCGCTGGTTTCGAAGTGCCGGCGGGTTGTGCATCCCAGGGAGGGGAATTCCTCACTGTACCGTAAGACCAGGTCCGCCATGCCAGAAAAGGGACGCCCCCGGCTGCCACCAGAGGGAAACCCAGATCTAGGCAGTGGCACGGGCACTCCGCCCCCTTGCAGGTACCGGAGTCCGGTCCGCAACTCCGAGATGGTCATACCCCGCAATGGGAGCATGAACCATCCACAAAAGCCACCTCAGCGTGCTTCATACCCAGACACAAGAGGCAGCGATCGTGAACATCACCCAGCGCCACGTAACGACCGCATCCAGAAACGCCCGAGTGATACGCTGTCTATAGCAAGACCCACATCGTCTTTAAAAAGACGTAACGTCAAGTTAAATCTTTAGAAAGACGCACCCGAGATTTCTCTTTTAGGGAAATGCTCTTTTACGTGCTGAGATGCACAGGGGAGATGGCCGCTTTCAGCACAACAGGGGGTAGTGCAGCCTGTAGTGTGCAACCCACTCGACACAGGAATGACCACAGCTGAAGCGCCGTCCGCCAACACGAAGAGCTCTCCAAGAGCGTGCTGAACTCATTCAGTCTTCTTCTCTCAGTAGAGTAGTCAGGAGCAGAACGATGTGATTGCTCGGCTCCGAAGCGAAAAGCTGAATATGCGCTGCATCTGCTGCCTACTTAGACTCATGCTGTGATCAACAGCAGCTGGATGCAATAATCGCATGCCAATGTGCATTGGCTCGTTTAGTTTACACTCAAAGTAGATTGGTCCCTCTAAGCAAGATCCCAATTCGTCGATCCTCCGACATGACGTCGAGAGTGACCGACTGAAAGGGAACCTTAATTTAAGTTTACACCGGTAACCATTAAAACTTTTCAGTCATAATGACTTTCGTGATTGTTCGTTTTAGCGTATTAATGGATATGAAAATGTTAGTGTATTTGATCTAGATCTGCTAAGTATGCTGCTGTAGAGCAAGTAGACTTGCTACTACCAATACATACACAGACACGCTGCTGTTAGCATACTGTATTAGATATGCTGCTGTTGCTTGAATAGGCGTACATAAATCTTATAGCAGATCTATTCATCTATACACCACATTGCTCATTTTGGATGTCTCCTTCATCCAACACACCTGATTCAACTCATCAGCTAATTAGTAGAGACTAGAAAAACTTGACGTGGGTGTGACTTGTAAGGGAGACCCCAGGTGTCCCCAGGACTGGTTTGAGAAGCACTGATCTCTAGAGTATTCTTGTTGTTCCCTATAAGTGTCTGTGTGTCAGAGACCATAAGTCATAGAGATCTCAAACTTGGTGGAATGGTTCCAAATCCCCTTCACTTCTCAGGCATTCCCACACACATCCGTTGCACACTAGGTGGCACTGTAAATAATTATTACATTTGCATTTTAGTTTAGAACTTTGGATCCATAAGGGCCAGGGTCAATGTTTTTTCCTCTCAGTTCTTAAGTCAAGATATTTATACAATATATATTTACAAATATTTATACATTATTTTTAGAAATAATACCAAGCTATGTATCCAGGTATTGCACCCTGGGATTTTAATTTTCCTGGAAAACCCAACATTTTGATACATCAAAGTGTAGATAAATAAATATAAGCAAATGAAATGGTCAGGCACCACCAGTTTTTATGAACTGACCTATAACTGCCAAACTATATCTGACGAATGTCCAAACTTAATGAAACTTGATATGCACAGTCAACAGGACATTCTCAGGACATATGCCAAGTTACATGAGATTCCAACCATAGGGGAAACTACAACTGAAAAACCTTTGTAACTCCACAGTTGTATCATTAATCGAGTTAAATATATTTGTCTTCTTTGGGTCAAAAGCTTACATATATTTTGAATATCACTTGGACAATTCAACAAACATGGATGCCAACAGCCAATCAATCTTCAGCAGCTTAAAACATAAAATCAGAATGGTTGACATATTGATACAAAGTCTCTGCTTCCCAATGTTCATACTATCCATCCTAAATAGTATGTGAGATTAGAATAAGTGTGTCGCAAAGCATAGTATGTTGAAAAGAGTATGCCAAAAGTCCCCAGATAGTCCGGTAGATTTTCAAAGTGTGGATCTGTGCACACTTTAATGGCTAATATTGCCTACAACCCACTGCGCTTTGCAGAAGGATTTGGTTCAGAACTACAAACACAGAATAAAAGTGTTAAAAAACTACAAAAATGGTGGCTATGCAAGACCGAGGTAGATATAGAGAAGTAGAGAGGTTTAGATTTGGGTCTGTAAAAATCAACATTTAACCTGAATATATTAGATACTGTATATTATAGATATAAATGTATATACATTTGTGTGTGTAACTAAGAATCTATATAATATATATATATATATATATATATAGTATATATATGTAGTGTGCTAATATGTTCATGCTCCCAACTAGTTTGGACCAGTACAATTTGATTAAAGCGAAAAGGTCTACGGAGGTGCCCTATCCACTCTGCTCCACCTCACTCTGACACATCTGGAAAATAGGAATACTTATGCCAGAATCTTGTTAATTGATTTCAGCTCTGCTTTTAATACAATCTTGCCACAACAGCTTATTGAAAAGTTGTTGTTGCTGGGTGTGGATTCTGGCATATGCAGATGGATTCTGGATTGTTGACTGAGAGACGGCAGACAGTCCGATTGGGCAGCACAACATCTAAAATGACTACAGTGAGCACAGGATCACCACAAGGGTGTGTACTGAGCCCTTTACTGTTTTGTGCTAACGCATGACTGTTCTGCGATTTTCAGTACTAATCATATCATTAAGTTTGCAGACGACACCACAGTTGTTTGCCTCATCACTAACAACAATGAGTCTGCATATAGACGGGAGGTGGCGCAGTTGACAGAGTGGTGTAAAATACACAACCTTTCCCTTAACACCAATAAGACCAAGGAGATGGTTGTCGATTTCAGGAAGACTGGTCATCGGCATCATCTCCCACTGACCATCAATGGCCATGAGGCAGAGAGGGTACACAGTGTCAAGATCCTGGGGGTCCATCTGACAGATGAGTTGACCTCCAGTGACAACACCAAAGCTGACATCAAGAGGGCCCAACAGCGACTTCACTCTCTCCGCAGACTGAAGATGGTTGATCTTCCTATCCCAGCCATGCCTATGTTATACAGAGGCACTATTGAAAGCATGCTCACTTACTCTATCTCTTCCTGGTTTGGTAATAGCACAGCAGAGGAGAGACATAAACTGAACAGGATAGTAAGGACTGCTGAAAAAACTATTGGTGTCTCGTTGCCGTGTTTGCAGGACATTTACACTGAACGCTGCATGCGCAGAGCAAATGGCATTATAAAGGACTCTACTAATTTCTGTCATCATATGTTCACACTCCTGCAGTCTGGTAAAAGATACAGAAGTATCAGATCAAGGACTTCTAGGCTGTTAAACAGCTTTTTCCCTACAGCTATCAGACTGCTTAATTTGAGAACGTGAACTGCACTTAAAAGACTGTTTTTTAAGTGAATAATAAATTCTGTGTTAGTGAATTGTAGTTTATTTATTAGTATTCTTATTTATTAACTATTTGTATCAAATTGTTGTGCTCTGAATTACTGAGGTGTGGATGTGTGAAACATAATTTCATGCTTCACATAAAAACGACAAATAAAGGAATCAAACTCAAACAGAGCAGTGATTCCTACTCCAGAGGCAGCACAATACCACAATCACCCTAAGATCTGTAAGATCCAAGATTCCATGTCTGGATCCAAAGGAGGAAATTCTGCTTCTTCTCCTCATCCAGATGCACAAGGTGCTGGAACAACGCAACTGACCACAACATGCTCCCTTTGCTCAGAGGTATACCTTAAAGCAGGGGTGCCCAAACTCGGTCCTGGAGGGCCTGTGTCCTGCAGAGTTTAGCTCCAACCCTAATCAAACACACCTGAACCAGCTAATCAAGCTCTTACTAGGCATGCTAGAAACTTCCCAGCAGGTGTGTTGAGACAAGTTGGAGCTAAACTCTGCAGGACACCGGCCCTCCAGGACCGAGTTTGGGCACCCCTGCCTTAAAGGATCTCACAAGCCTTCATCAGTTTATGTTTTGAAACACACATTTTATAAAATGGGCATTCTAGCCACATGAGTCCATTTCCAAACACAGAAGAGACAGTCATTAGGCTTCTCAAAACCATTCAGGAAATGCTGGCTCTGTCCAATCTGCATCTTCATAAGATCACCTCCAATAAGGTGAACGTCATGAGGGCATTTCATTGCAGAGAGTCTTGCAAAGGAATTAAAGATCTAAGCACTGACTTCTCACCAGAGAAGCTTAGGGGTGAGCTGGGACATGTCTGAAGATATGTTCATGTCCTTTGTTAGGGCATGCAAAGAAGATGGAATCAGTGACCGGTATAGAGTGACAATGGATGTTCTTTGGTGTTTAAGCCTGCTTACTCATGGGTATGTTGTGAGTGTATGATTAGAGTCTCAAGGTGGTCCTTGAATCTGTGCTACATGGACTTAGATCTACAAAGCTGTCCCATGAGGTTTAAATCACCTTCATGGCAGAGGTCACAGCCATAGTCAGTGCTCGTCCCTGGTACCTGTGTCAACAGATCCAGATGCTTCATTTATTCTGACATCAACAGTTCTGCTTACTCAAACCTCTGCAGCTCCTCTCTTGCCAAACAAATTCAGGGAAAAGGACCTGTCACCGGTGGAAGCGAGTCCAAATCAATACATTCTGGCATCACTGGAGAAAGGAATACCTCTCAACATTACAAAGCTGCTGAAAATGGCAGAATGAGAGCTCAGAATGAGATATATTATGTTATATAGTCATGGGCGTCAGAAGGAAAAAAATTGTTGGTGCATCCTCCCCCAGAAAAAATTGACTGTAGTAGATGCCAGTTCCTGTATTCTGCTGCCTTTTAATTAAACAATTGCTTTTATAGCCTAAAACGGTTACCAGATACCTGGAAAGGTTTCCCAAATATTAACACAGCAACAAAAGTCTAGTTAAGTTGTTTAAAAAAAAAAGATGAACATTCACTTAAATACCAGCTTGTTTAGTGAGAGTATGTGAGCACACAGCCAGACCCACCTTAGCAGCAGATATACTAACATGCTTTGTTTACCTTTCGGTTTTGCGGGAGTGCGGCAGGTGCGAGTAGTGAAAATACGGAATGGAGTTTGATTTATATGGACTCTAAATGAGCCGAGTGGAATGGATTTGAGGAAGCAGCAGCATGGAATTTGAAGCTGTAGCTAAAACACTTAATGGAGTTAAATTTATTAGGGCATTCTTCAAGTGGAATGGATTTGACTGACGACATTGTGAAAAGTGAACAGACATATGCGCTGAATTAGAGACTGTAAAAGTGAGTGGGTCCAATATCATTGGTCTTAAAAAGTGGGTGGGTCTTGTCCCACCCACATACAATGGCCAAGAGAAATGATTGCACTGTAAAAAAAATGATAATAATAATAAATAAAAACATTTAAAAATATATTCTTACAAAAATGGCTGCCAAATTAAAGCCATAAAATTTAAGCAAAATAGCCTAATTTAAATAAAGTGCAAAAAACTTTTACTTAAATTTTCATTAAATGTTTTACAGAAAAACACCTGGTTTTTCTATGTCTGTGTAACGAATCAGCTCATGAGGAAATATGAATAATTAACCATAACTAGTTATAATTAATTATTCATATTTTAGATCCGCTGTAGATATTTAGCTGACCTCTCAGGGTCAACCGTCTTGTCAATTCTAAGAACGTTAGTTTCCTGGTTAAGGGAAATAACTTTCTTACTGTACACTTCTACAAAAGCTTGTAGCATAAATGTGCATGATTAAGTGACTCCAGTTATGAGCAAACAATGAACAACGTCAAGTGTGATACAAGTAAGTGTGTCTCTTTGGCTATTGGTGCCTCCAGGAGTGGTTGTGGTGCCGTGGTGGATGCTGTCAGGTGGTGTGCTGTGGTGATGTAGGCTGTAGCAAGGTGTGGGTCCTCGAGCTTATGCAGCAGGTGTCGCCTGTCATCCTGAAGTGAGTTAGTCCGGGTAGGATGTTTTTTTGTTGATGTTGTTAGCCAGTAGGCTATCTGTGGTACCCATGATGTGGAACAGCCGGGTTAGACTCTCACTGGTGAGAGTGCAGGTGGTTCCAGGGATTGACGGGAACTGTTATGGGGGGGGGGGGGGGGGGGGGGGGGGGTTCTATCTGTGTAGAGAATTGTCGACTGACCTAGTGAGATGGCAGGAAGCGGAAGGTGGTTGTGAGCTCTCTGCTTTGCTCAACGTCACTAGAAATCTGATGTTTGTGGTGTCGCTTGGCTCTTGTGGTGGCACTGACTTGAGCTTGCCTGAGTTGTGTTAGTAGAGCTTTCGCTGTTGGGCATGTGGGCCCGTTGCTCAATCCAACTTCTGAGGGTGTCAACCGGTTTCAAGGGATGCTTCTCCCTTGGAGGGGCCTGATGCTGTGTTGCAGCAGGCAAGGAGTCAGAGGTTTGTCCTTCTCAGTACTCCTTAGTTGAGTTTTGTTCAAGGAGCTCTTTTGCGAGTGTCAGCAGCTCCTGTAACCCAGAAGTAGGCATGCCCAGCTGTCCTTGTGTAGCCTCCGTTCAGCACCTGTGTGAAGGGTGTGGAGGAGGATGTTGTGGTGGACTGCTGTTGGACATACCGTGGTGTTTGCAGGATGAGGACGCTTTTCCAGTGGTTGGTCTGGAACCTGGGTCTGTTGACATGGTGATGGCTCTGTCCTCTTCTGGCTAGGGGCTTTCTGTAGAAGGGTTTTGCATTGTGGCAATGCTGAGTGCCTTCTGGTGCCCGCTTTGGATTCTGAGTTGTGAAGTTCAGAATCAGCAGCGATCAGTCCCTGTTCAGACTCTGGGTCTGAGAATTCCTTTATGATGGCTTGTTTAAACTGCTGGTGAGACTGCAGGATCAGTTCCTTTGATGTCCTCAAGGTCTCTGCAGTATTTAGGTTGCCAGATGTATTGTCTCTGGCCAGCTCGTTGGGGTCTGTGGGGGAGACAGCATGCAGGGCTTGTAAGGCCTTAGATCTGGTGTCTCTCTTATTTAGTTCCACATATGTTGTTTTTAGAGTGACTTTGTGTGAAACAGTTCTCTTTTCAAGTCCTGTCTGATGGCTTTTTCCAGCGGCGCTTGGTGTCTAGCAGCTGTTAGAGCCTCTGTGAAGACTGGTGATTTCCTTCTGTCGCACCATTCTGTGAGGTTCTTTGCATCCGTTCTGTGCTTTCTCTCGTTGAGCAGGTGTCAGTTCTCTGCAGAATTCTGTGACTTGCAGTTTCAGCTCATATACCTCCTGTCTGAGGCCCTTGAGGGTGTGGGCCGAGGAGAGGATGATGCTGGTCAGGTGTTCACTTAAGTCGCAGTCTCGCTGTTCCTTTCTTTACCATGGCAGGTCGTTGGCTGCTTTGAACTGAATGATGTCCATTACAGTGCTCTAATGAGTGTCCAGGTGGTCCTGGTGAGCTGGCAGGGCTGGATGTCTGTGGAATGTCTGCGACATACTGGCACACTTGTGGGAACACCAGAGAGAGAAAGGGGCAAGACAAATGCAAGTACGTCCAGAGGTGTTAAACTATCTCTATGGGGAACGGCTGTGTAGGCCATGTAAGGTATGAATCGCTGGTGAGAGGCAGCTAGTGAGGTAGGGTGCTATGTTTTTGTGTTCGTGAACACAAAGAGAGAGATTGAGTAACTTTGTTGAGGGGCCGTAATCAGGGGTCAGCTGATGACCGGGCTATACATGTAGTCAAACTATTACTTAAAACACTGATGGTTCACGGGTTTGGTCACTATGACGAAACTGAAATAAAATAAGATGAACTCAAAAAAAAGGAAGATTTTACCTATTTTAGTTTTTTTCTAAGAGATATGGCTAAGCAGGTGTCACTTGTGGGTGATGCTGCAATAGACTTCATAACCCTAGGGTTAGACTGTTAGCTAAACTAGCAGGGACCCACCAAATACCTCGTCAAAAGAAAAAGAAACAGTGGGAATTGTTCCTAGTTCTATCTTAGCCTACATTGTGTTGAATGGTAGCTGCCTTTCAATTTATTAGGCCTGGCACTGAGGCGTGAGGAGAAGTAGAGAGGAAACAGGGATTATGCTACTAATAACCTGTATAAATCGTTAAGGAAACAACAGTTGCTAGAACTACGGTAATCCTATCCAAAAGCGACGATGGAGATGGTGAAAATACTAAAATAAGGTAAAAATAAAACACAACAAAAAAAAAAAAAAAAAAAAAAAGGGGGTCCTAAGAGCTGTAGGAAATTAAAAAAGGAAAGTAAAATAAAAATAAAAATGATAAAATAAAATAAAAAATTACAAAATTAAATAAAAATTGATTTAATTAATTAAATCTCAAATTTAATACAAATCAATTTAGCTGAATTGGTACATTTGTGCTAAACAAATGTAAATAAATGCAATAAAATTAAAAAGAGGTAGAATAAAGTCAAAACAAAAATAAACAATAACACAAGTAAAACCCAGTATGTGGGTGGGGACCACACGAACTGAATCCAAAGAGGAGTTGATGGCATCAACAGGAAGTGACACCAGGAGTGACGGAGAGAGAGAGGGAGAGAGAGAGGAAGAGAGACGTGTGGTTAGAAAGTTACACTTTACACGCCTATCTAAGCGTTAGTCAGATGCTAACAGCTAGCAGTTGAGGTAAAGGGCTTAGCTTAAGAGTTAACGTTAGTTACACGCAATTCTTTGTTTACACACAGGTCTGTGAAGTGGGTGCTGTTGTCAGATTAACCGGAAGAGTCTGCTCACACTTCCGGGGTCACGTGTTGCTAGGAGACCAATGCAAGCTCACAACAGGTGCAAGTGGAGCAGACTTGCACTGCTGTGAGCATGCATGGGAAACTCATGCATGTCCCATACAAATTAATTCATTAATCAAAACAGCACATTCACTTCACAGGCAATGGTGGATTCGTAGTTAGCTACGCTAGAATAACACCATTAATTTTACGTAAATGTTTCACATGAGCGAGTCAAAATGAAATACAATGATACGTAACACATAATAAGGCCTTAAATTAATGAAATGAGGAGTATCGCTCAGATCACCTACACAGTGCTGAAAAAGGGGATTTCTTCGCCCAAGATCAGACTGATGTATTCTGGTACCATTTATATGGGCTGCTAATCTGAGGTTTACCCATCAGAAAAGCCGTACCCTCTACTAACAACAGAAATTAGGATTTCTTCGCTAAAATCAGGTTAGTTTCTTATCGTACGATTTAAACACATTATAGCACTGAAACTTTCTACTACCTGTAGGAAGGCACATTCAAGCTATAGTTTTATCTGATTATAATCAGAACCTGGTGCGCGCATGTATAAGAGTTACGTAAATGTTTCACATGAGTGGGTCGATATGAATACAATGATACATAACACATACTAAGGCCTTAAATCAGTGAAATGAGGAGCATCGCTCAGATCACCTACACAGTACTGAAGAAGGGGATTTCTTCGCCCAAAATCAGACCGATTTATTCTGGTACCATTTATATGAGCTGCTAATCTGAGATTGCGTCGTCAGAAAATAGACTCATGCTCCACTAACAACAGAGATTAGGAATTCTTCGCTAAAATCAGGTTAGTTTCTTATCGTACGATTTAAACATTATAGCACTGAAAACTTCCTATTGCTTGTAGGAAGGCACATTCAAACTATAATTGTTATCTGGTTTTGATCAGGAACTGGTATGCGCATGGAGAAGAAGTTACTAAAACTTATGAAACAGACACATAAGATTGATTATTGGGTCTGCTTGCAAGCAATGTTTAAAACGACGCCACCGTTCTAAATTACTGCTCGTACTGCATAAAGTAGGAAACTATTGTTTCCCTAGCCATGTGAATGCTGGGATTTTTCTGGCTAGCTTGTCAAGATCTCTGGGGGTCACATCATGCGCTGCTGCAGGGATGATTCCCTGTGGTTGCTTGAGGTATTATGGTTTTGTCTGCTGAGTTGTTAAGCAGAAAGTTTTGGCTCTCCCCTTCGTAGCTTGTTGCATTTGAGGGAGTTTGCACGGCTGAATGAGGGTGCGGGAGTAGGGTGTCTCTCCCACTGAGTCTCTTTTCGCTTGTAGGAGTCCCTGAGTTCTCTTCGGAACATGTCAAGCTTGTCTTGAGTGTTGCTCAGCTGCTGGATCAGAGTCTCTTGAAGTCTATCAATTTCCTCCTGTAACTCCATTCTGCTGGGGTCCTTGTGGGATACCGCCGTGATCTGTTGCTTGAGATCATTTACCTCCTGTTACAAACCGATGAGGTTGTGGGCCAGGAAGATGATGACCTTGGTGAGCTTTTTGTAGCCATAACTCTCGCTTGAGTCATGAGTCTGAGGTACTCTTCTCTCTGTGTCCAGTTGCTTTCGGCTCAGTAGGTGGTCGTCGGCCCTGGGTAGGGGGTGTTCCTCACAACGCCTGGCCAGCCCTCTTTGGTCTGCATTCTGGGCAGTTATTCTGAGCATCTGCAACATTTTGACACACTTGTGTTGAGAGAAGGGCTAGAGACTACTACAAGATCAAAACAGAGTGTGGAGCTAGGTTTTACAGCTAGGTTTCGCCAGATGTGCTTAGCTGAAATATTAGGTTATTATCTTAGCTGTGAATGCTAAGATAGGTTTGGGTCAGCATATGTTTGCTGAAAAGGGCGTAAACAGGCTTTTGATTGATGACTTAAGACTACTCTTATTGTCAAATTATCACTCAGAATTTACTGACGGTTCCCCAAACAGGCTCAATCTCTGAGGAAGTGAAGGAGAAAAGGGAAAAGCAGAAGGAAAAGGAGAGCATTTCTATTCAGATTATGCTTATTATTTGGTGCTCAGGAAGATAGTTATGCCCTAGTGTTTGTCTAGATGACTTTGTAACAGGGTCATAAAAATTAGAGCACATGTTTGAAAATAAACAAATCAAAAATAGAAATGTCTCTGGTTCCTTTTGAGGTTCAGAGAGAACATCAAAACAAAGGGGGCATAACATGTAAATGGATTTAAAATTAGCTGACTGCTATTATTAAAACAAGGTAATCAATCTGGTATTAGGAACAAATAGCAGCACTAGTGATTAGTGTGTTACTAAAAGCACCCAATACCTTAATGATTCTTCTCTAGATAGACAGTTAAGATGTAATTCAATTTAGATTTAATTAACTAGTAACTAAGCAATAGCATTCAGGAAGGATACATCTAAGATAGTTAAATTCGCTGAGACGAATTGAAGATTGAGAAACATAGAAAAAGAAGAAAAAGAAGGAAGAGAAATGGAAAAATCAGAAACCAGGTATTAGGTTAAATTCAAATTACTTCACAATGCATACACACATGCTGTATTTAAAAAAAACTTCAATTTAAGAGTGCTAACCCCTAATTGTTAAAGCTATTTGGTAGCTTAGCCTAAGATGAAACTATGCTAAATCGTGTTAGCTTAGCTGCTTCAGGTGGTTTGTTTACAACATGGCGTGTTGTGCTATGTGAAGTTAGCGCTTCCTGTGACAAGTTGTTGTCACGGTAACCAATGCATGCCAGTGCAATTAAAAGCAGTTTAGTGTCTGCCTATTTTAAAAAGTTGCCCACAGTTTTAGAACGTTGCATTAAATAAGCACTTCTGTGAGTGCTTCTCTAATGTAACAATAAACTTTTTGCACTTGTTTAAAGAATTACAAAACTTGTTTACTGTAAGTTAAAACCGGTTTATACATATATGTAGTTATGTTTGCCTCATATATGAGTACTAAAGTACAGTATTACCCCTTTACTTTCACTCAGCGAGTGAAACACATAATGACCACCAGGTTGCTTGTATATATGCAGTCAAAGTGTAGATGAATTGCTTCAATCTAATTATAAACTATAAGGCCTTTATGCTGTAGAAAGAGGAGCAACAATCAAATCTACCTTGATATAACTGCACTGAGATTTCTTCTTCAAAGAAACAAATCAAACAATACTGCAATTTTGTGACTTCTTCACTAAAGCATATTACATTATAGTACAGTTTGGACATGCCGCTGAGCTGAGATTCAGACTTATGCTTTGTCAGAACAGATTTATGCTTTAATACTGAAATTAGGGTTTCTTTGCTAAAATCAGATTAACCTTACACTGATACCATTAAGCATGAAATACATAAAGACTCTTCCAATCATAATAGCAGTACCAATTCAAACCCCCACTTTATCTGCATCTAAACAAGCCAGCAAATAGGGACACAACAGGGCATCTCAAGTCACGCCCTATTTTAACCTGGACTATCACGCAAACACTTTTAAGTTGACAGTGTTTAAAACACAAAAAAAAACAAAAACTCAATAACTTTCGTTTTATCATGCCCGCATTCTCTTCACCAATCTGTAGCGAATCAGCTCATGATCTAAATATTTATAATTAATTATATCTAGTTATGATTAATTATTCATATTTAGATCCGCTGTAGATATTTAGTTGACCTCTCAGGGTCAATGTCTTGTCAATTCTAAGACCGTTAGTTTCCTGGTTAAGGGAAATAACTTTCTTACTGAAAAATTCTACAAAGAGCTTGTAGCATAAATCTGCATGATTAAGGACTCCAGTTATGAGCAAACAATGAAAAAACGTCAAGTGTGATACAAGTACGACTTTATTAACTACATAAACACTTAAAAACTAGTCTAACATACTACATAAACAAATAAACTGGTCTAACACACTACATAAACACAAACACACACACACATACAGTGTATAGGAAAGGGTTAAAGCTTAACTCAGTACAGAAAGAGACATAAGGAATGACATTTATGGAATCATTTTGCATATTCAGCAGATCTAAACCTTTAGGGATACGTCAGATTCTTATTTCAAACACACTTTTGTAAAAAGGTGTAACTGATACTTAATGTATCAATTAATAAGACTAAGTTTGTACTTGCGAGTCTCGTCTGTCTGAAATAGATTCCTGATGCAATCTTAAGACCCAAGATCTTTGCTGAAGTTGGTAGATGAAAAAGAACCAGTTTGAGTCAGATGATCTTGGTGAAATTGAAAGGACAAGGCCGAGGCCTGGCACGAGCTTAGGGTTTCCGGGAGTGTTTTTCTCACATCCTCTCAGAATTCTAACAAACCACCGACTGGGCGGGTCCCTGGAGCAGGGCCCTTAAGGTCGGAGAAGATCCCCACCTTTCAAGATGGGCTTGTCCAATGAAAAAGACAGAAATTCCAAGCGCGAGGTTGCAATTGCTGGAGGGTTTTAAGACCCTTTGTTCGAGGGCATGGTAATTTGCAAATGTAACTTGAATCAAAATTACTAAAGATTCTCAAGACTCTAATATATTGCCTATGTACCAACATATAATATACACACTTGTTTCGATCATAAGAAGGCGAATTCATAGATACTAGACAAGGTAGGATTACAAATAGTGAAAGGATGACAGGAGTGTGTTTCGATTATAATCCTGCATCACAGTATACAATTTCAAAGACAAAATACACGATGACAAAAATATACCCATTGACCTGAAGGATCATGTGTGTTCATTCAAAGAAAGGTTTTCCTATTAATTAATTAGCAAAGAAAAGTCCTTCCCTTGTGGATTTTCCTTATGGGCAAGGAAGCGATTTTCTTCACCTAAATTCCAGGAGGTCGTAAATGTATCGGGTGTCAGCATTGCTATGGAACCAGGGGCCTGTTCAGCTTCCTGGGGTGTTACAGAATATTTGTTAAATCTAGCTAACAAAATATATATTGTGTGTTTGAGTGGTCCAGACGCTATATCTGCTTTAATTGTGTGTTTTTGAAGTACATTTGCTACGGCAAAAATGCAAGAGAAACTCTGATGTTAGCTTTTTATTAGTAGTAGAATAGTCATTGTGTGATGACCACCCATAGTCTGTTCTCTGATTAAATAATTTAGTATTAGTTAACAGTTTCACACTGTACAACAGTGCTGTGATATTTTGGAAGATTTCATTTAGACACACACAGACATCAAGAATCAGTGTATGATTCTCGACAATGGTGACAAAATATTCAGGTAAACAGATCAACTCTGAACGTCACAAAACAAGCTACTATGGTCACAAAATATGGTCATTTTTTTATATTCAGACGCTAATTCTTGATTTTTCTGTGCATCTAAAACACAGTTCAAAACCTTTCATTAAAATGACTTAAGGTATAGTTTATGCCTATGCTGTTCTCTTTTGATGTTCTAGGATAATCGTTTATATATAGTAATTCCTGAGGCATTTCATATAGTCCCCATATGTAAACCTCATTTAGCATTTATAGGACATTCTGTAGTGCACAATGCATAGCAGATTTTCTTCACTGCTCAAAGAACTGGAGGCTTTACATAATTTTGAATGGTCCAGTATCTTACTACACACAGCTACAGACTTTAATTAAATCATTCCATTATGACAGACCTTAGATGACACAAGTGAAAACAATGTTTGAAGGCCTAAATGGAGAGGCTGGAGAAGAGTAGTGCCAGACACAAGTCCAATTCAACTAACTACATAAAATTCGGTAGATCCAAAAATAGCTCAAAGATCAAAAAACAAATAAGATCTGCACACGAGAAATAGGCCAACAATGCTCATTTGAATTTATTGTCCCAAGGCCACAAATAAAGTTCAAAATTGCAAAAATGCATAAAACAATAGAGCAAAAAAAATAAGTTTGTTCTATGCTGTGCTTTCCCCCAGTGAATTATCAGTAACTGTATTCATTTTACATTTTAGTTACAGAGGATTCCACAAAGTGTTTTGTGCTAAACATTAACACTCCAAAACACTTTTTTCCTGTTCTTCTGCGTTAGTTTAAAAATAAATTGCATGTGATATATTAAGATTGTGCTGTATGCAGGGCTGGAGTGGGACTCATTTTCAGCCCTGGAGTTGCATGCCTTAGACCGGCCCACTTTAGTTTACGACTGAGCTCTTAAAATAATTAAAACCTCAGTATATACAGTGGGTACGGAAAGTATTCAGGACCCCCTTAAATTTTTCTCTCTTTGTTATATTGCAGCCATTTGTAAAATCATTTCAGTTAATTTTTTTTCCTCATTACTGTACACACAGCACCCCATATTGACAGAAAAAACACAGAATTGTTGACATTTTGCAGATTTATTAAAAAAGAACAACTGAAATATCACATGGCCCTAAGTATTCAGACCCTTTGCTTTGACACTCATATATTTAACTCAGGTGCTGTTCATTTCTTCTGATAATCCTTGAGATGGTTCTACACCTTCTTTTGAGTACAGCTGTGTTTGATTATACTGATTGTACTTGATTAGGAAAGCCACACACCTGTCTATACAAGACCTTACAGCTCACAGTGCATGTCAGAGCAAATGAGATCATGAGGTCAAAGGAACTGCCTGAAAAGCTCAGACAGAATTGTGGCAAGGCACAGATATGGCCAAGGTTACAAAAAAATTTCTGCAGCACTTAAGGTTCCTAAGAGCACAGTGGCCTCCATACTCCTTAAATGGAAGACGTTTGGGACAACCAAAACCCTTCCTAGAGCTGGCCGACCGGCCAAACTGAGCTATCGGGGGAGAAGAGCATTGGTGAGAGAGGTAAAGAAGAACCCAAAAAATCACTGTGGCTGAGCTCCAGAGATGCAGTCGGGAGATGGAGAAAGTTGTAGAAAGTCAACCATCACTGCAGCCCTCCACAGTCGGCTTAGGGCAGAGTGGCCCGACGGAAGCCTCTCCTCAGTGCAAGACACATGAAAGACGCATGGAGTTTGCTAAAAAACACCTAAAGGACTCCAAGATGGTGAGAAATAAGATCTCTGGTCTGATGAGACCAAGATAGAATTTTTGGCCTTAATTCTAAGCGGTATGTGTGGAGAAAACCGGGCACTGCTCATCACCTGTCCAATACAGTCCCACCATGAAGCATGGGGGTGGCAGCATCATGATGTGGGGGTGTTTTTCAGCTGCAGGCACAGGACGACTGGTTGCAATCGAGGGAAAGAAGAATGCGGCCAAGTACAGGGATATCCTGGACGAAAAACCTTCTCCAGAGTGCTCAGGACCTCAGACTGGGCCGAAGGTTACCTTCCAACAAGACAATGACCCTTAACACACAGCTAAAATAACGAAGGAGTGAATTCACAACAACTCTGTGACTGTTCTTAAATGGCCCAGCCAGAGCCCTGACTTAAACCCAATTGAGCATCTCGGGAAAGACCTAAAAATGGCTGTCCACCAACATCTACCATCCAACCTGACAGAACTGGAGAAGATCTGCAAGGAGGAATGGCAGAGGATCCCCAAATCCAGGTGTGAAAAAACTTGTTGCATCTTTCCCAAAAAGACTCATGGCTGTAATAGATCAAAAGGGTGCTTCTACTAAATACTGAATAAAGGGTCTGAATAATTAGGACCTTGTGATATTTCAGTTTTTCTTTTTTAAATAAATCTGCAAAAATGTCAACAATTCTGTGTTTTTCTGTCAAGAATGGGTGCTGTGTGTAAATTAATGAGAAAAAAAAAATAACTTAAATGATTTCAGCAAATGGCTGCAAAACAAAGAGTGAAAAATTTAAGGGGGTCTGAATAATTCCATACCCACTGTAGTCGCAATAGTGCACTGTTCCTAACAGCCTTTGCAATTCATTGTATTTTTTATAGAGCTTTTAGCTAATATCAAATATATATATATATATATATATATATATATATATATCTATATATATATATATACATTCTGGCCTTTTCAGCACTGTCTTTCGCTTTACCATTGTGTTATCTATGATTTTTTGCTTGCATATCTCCAACAACTGAGTTTTTTCTTCTTTTTTTCTTAGCAAGGTGCCGCAAATGGAAAATAAGGGACAATTGTGATTGTTAAGGGGAGACTGCAGGCAAAAGCACTGCTTTTTCATGCACCTGTCAATTTTGAGATTTTTGGCTTTTCATAAAGTGTTTTTTCAGACGTGGAAAGAAAACATCCAAAAGACACTGGTAAGTGTTTCTTTTATAGCACTTTATCTATTTGTGTCAATAGATTTCAATTACAATACATATTTTTAAAGGCCGTTTTCTCAAAATGAGTTTTTTCTCCTACACTGAGCCATAAATCTCCACTTCAGTA
This sequence comes from Sinocyclocheilus anophthalmus, assembly GCA_018155175.1. Classification (NCBI taxonomy): domain Eukaryota; kingdom Metazoa; phylum Chordata; class Actinopteri; order Cypriniformes; family Cyprinidae; genus Sinocyclocheilus; species Sinocyclocheilus anophthalmus. Next base: position 9,322 of record JADLZN010011896.1, on the reverse strand, counting down.
GCACTTCCACTACCCAAAACTTTAAAATTATTTTCCTGTCTATATTCTGAAGGTTTTTACACAGGGATTTTTTCATATATAATTTGCTTGATTATATAAAACATTTTAATCCCCCAAAAATTGTGAAAATATAGTGTTTTCTGTCTATTCAAAGCATTTTCTGAATTATGGAGTGACAAAAAGAGATACCCAAAATTCCCTCTGTAAAAACATTTGCCTCCAATATGTCAAAAAAATTAAACAAGAATTTTGAAACTGACTTCATCCAGTGTTCAGATTTTGTACTAGAAATGTATGCAAATTAGCGCATATTTCATTAAATAATGCCTCATTTGCATATTTAAACATAACATTTGAGAAAACTTGTAATACAAAAATGTTTTGCAATTATCAGTGTAATTAATCAACTGGGTAAGTAAGGTGATAATTAGTAGTTATTATTTTTACCCTATTCACCTGCAGTGTCTCAAGAAAATAAGGGACAGAATAAGGGACGCTCAAAATATTTGTACTGTACCATAATGTATGTCTACCTGCAGTTTAAAAGTTCTCAAAAATAATCACATTTGTTTTGCTTAACCTATTTATGTACAGTTATTCTAAAAATAATTTTAATGGCATACAAAAAAAAAAAGGTAATTGTACCATAAGAAGTGTTGACTGCAACAAGTAGTGAGGGCTACGAATTGGAGTTGAAATACTGTGAAATTACATACAATTGCATGAAATTTGAAAGAATAACAACTGAAGGTCTATGAAACGTCAGTCAATAAAGCATTTTTTTTTAAACAATGACACTTACATTTTTGAACTAAAATATGATTGCAACCATATAGGCTATAGCCTATGAATGAATGAAAATGCATATTTTTCAATTAAAGAAAACTTAGAGAGAGCGGCCTACTTCTGGGGCTGGATTTGTACTCAAAAATATACTGAGGTCCAGTTTAAGAGAAGCAAATAAAAGCTAAATTTTTCAAATGTATTTCTCTCTACTCTCTATTTAACAATATTAACTTACAATAGTGAAAGACATCTTTCCTCAGGTTGATTGAATGTTTTCCTGTCTTTCTAGATGTTGGGCTCATAATCAATAAGTTGCATTCGCCCAAACTGATTTGCCAAAATCAAAATGCAGACAGTGAAGGGAATTGGCGTTAGCGCGAGTCCCGTTTGCTGTGATGCGGGACCAGCCTGCAGAGGATTCCCGCTTGTCTTAAGGTGGTCATATGATGCTTTTTTAAAGATCATAATTTAGTGTAACAGAATATTTTGACATGCTTCAATGTTCAAAAAACAAATTATTTTTCAAATACTGTACATTATTGTAGGTCCTCTATGCCCCGCATCTCTCAAACGCTTCGTTTTCTACAAAGTCCCTCCTTCCGACAAGCACAGTCTGCTCTGATTGGCCAGCTGACCCAGTGCATTGTGATTGGCCAAACACCGCAAGCACTCATCAGAAATGTAACACCCCTTACCATAATCGCGAGCTTCAGCTTTCAAAACAAATGTAAAGACAGTAAATAATGTCATTAGTTATACCATCAGTTAAGCCCGAAAGGGGAACGGAGTCTCGTGACAGACACAGTGATGATGCAGTCCACAAGCCGCGGTTAAGACAGCTGACCTCCTATGATTTCTGACAGACAGTTCACTCTCCTCTCTCGCTCTCTCTCACCACCACACACACCGCGCGCGCACACACAACACACACCCAACACACACACACACACGATGCGCAAAACTCCGCATTTGAACAGTCAATAGCAAATACTAAAACTAATAACAAAACAGTAGCTGATTCAGAAGCGCCAGATTGTTATAGCAAAGTCAGAATTACCTCCTCTCCTAGGTTCACGAAACGGTCATCTATAAAATGCATTGCTGTTCTGTTGTAAGTACTCTTAAAGATTCCTAAATGCATCTACTTTCGGAAGGCCAAATAAAGTGCTTTTGCTTTCTCCTAGAAACACACACCGTCTTCCTGACATGCTGCTTCAACACTAACTGCGGTTACTGAAACCACGCCTTCTTTCTTTGCGTGCACATTTGGGCGCATTATGCAAATATTTCCACATAGTGAGGTAGATATGTGGGGGCGTGTTAGAACGAGCCGTTTTAGGGGGGCGTGGCAGAGTCTTAACTTTGATAAAGAATATCTCTTTGGTTTTGAGACTTTAGTCTTTGCAACTTCAGGGATCTTATCTATGCACAATCAGTTGTAACACTCCAAAGAGAAAGGAAAACCTGAAATCGCATCATATGACCCCCTTTAAAGCCTTTCTTGAGCAGCTACGTTCACAAATAAAACAATTTGCGCACAAAGAATGATTAATTATCAATTGAGAATTTGGGACAAATTGCTGTAGCTTTCATACGGAACTCTTTGATGCCTTAAATACGGGCATCCATATTTTAACCCCATAGCAGTGGCATGACAGTATCGGCCCTCACGGCCAAAAAACAGACCGGCTCACCAGGAATTCTCCCGGTCCTCCCGATTAGCCAATCCAGGCCTTATACTCTTAATCACACTCTGAAATTATTTTTCATGAGTAATGGTGCAGTACGACATTTACAGTGGCCAACATCATAAAACCTTGAAAAATTATTCAATGATACTACAAAAATGAAAGTTTATAACATTTTGTACACTTCACAGAAAGGAATTGTGAGAATTGTGAGATTGTGGGGAAAAAAAATGTTAGAAAATTGTGGCTCTTGTTGAGGGAAAGCATTAATTAAACTAGTTAACATATTTGCATTCACTGTAAAAAAAAAATATATATATATAAAACATTCTGTTCCTAGGGGAAACATCATTACAGAGACAGAGCAGTCCTCAAGATAGCACTCCACCTTAGCACTATAATAGCACTATAAATCATATTTAAATAATTATTTAGTAAAGATTTGACTCTTAAGTAATTCAGTCAAGGAATTTCTAATCAGTGCTGTGCTTTAAAGTGGAAAGTTAGCTTAAAGTCAACATAAAACACTGTTCACAACCTATTTTACTTTTGTAATGTGACATTTTCAAGTTAATCTGAACATTAATAAGGAAAAAAAATAGGGTGGAACTTGAATCTATCAGTCAGAAATTGACTGGATCTTGACAGGTGGGCATTACATAGGGGAGACAGGGGATGGTAGTATCACTTTTTGTTTTAACATCTGTAACTCTGTAGTTTGTTTTTGTCTGTTTTGTTTTTGTAATATTTATATCAAACATTGATATAATTTTCCCACTGTGTAAATTAATGGCAAGCACAAGAAGGTGCTGTTGATACATGAGTTGTAACAGTGGGTGGGGTGAAGTTAAACACTATATGTGACCCTGGAGCACAAAAAGCAGATTAAGTAGCTGGGGATATTGGTAGCAATAGCCAAAAATTACCTTGTTGGGTCAAAAATTAAGATTTTTCTTTTATGCCAAAAAATATTAGGATATTAAGTAAAGATCATGTTACATGAAGATGTTTTGTAAATTTCCTAACGTAAATATATCAAAACGTAATTTGTGATTAGCAACATGCATTGCTAAGAACTTAATTTGAACAATTTTAAAGGCGATTCGGCAGGGACCATATCGAAAAAGATGATGACAATTACATACAGTTTGGGATTGGCGGTATGGTTCTGTTCTGGAAGAACTCCCTGCGCATCCATGAAGCCTAGCAAGGATAAGAGCAGGGAGAGCAGCAATAACCCCCCAGGGTAAACAGAACAGAACCAACATAAATGTATTGCGGATATCGTTAAAGTTCAATAATGTTATGTAAACATTTTAGAATTAGTCTGATTCAAAGGAGAATCAGAAGGCTGAATCCTGACTGACAGAGGAGTAGTTGGGGATGAAGGAGGGTAATTAGCTATTGATCAATGCGAAAACTGCTGATAATACTGAAAGACCTTATATATGAATGCTTAGATAGATGTCGTATTCCCATAGGTAGATGGGGATCAACTGAGAGTCAGCTGATACAAGCTTGACTAACGTGACCTGCCAAAACTAACGCTACGCTTGATTTTTCTCATATTTAACTTTTTTTGGGCACCCTCAGAAGATTCTAGATTTGCAGATAGTTGTATACTCGGCCAAAATATTGTTATATCCTAACAAACGGAAAGCTTATGTAGTCAGCTTTCAGAAGATTTATAAATCTCAATTTCGAAAAATTTACATTTATGTCTGGTTTTGGGGTCCAGGGTCACATATTAGAAAAGTGTGGACATGGTTTGATGTTTATTTCATCCCTTTAAATGGTTTCTAACTGACGGTAATACAATTCACCCAGTTGTTACAACCATCCTCAGTAAAATTAACTGAAGTATTGAAGTATTAGCTCAATGTTGTAATCTAGTTTTATTAATCTCTTATACAACCAGTATGCTAATTCTAGCATTATTAACATTATAATCTTTAATCTCTTTTATCTTCTACCAGGTTGAGTAACACCAAAAAGCAGGCTGTCCACACGGTCATGGGCATCTGGATGGTGTCGTTCATTCTGTCCACCTTGCCCGCTGTGGGCTGGCATGATACCACAGAGCGCTTTTACACCCACGACAATTGTCGCTTCATTGTGACCGAGATCGGCTTGGGCTTCGGCGTCTGCTTCCTGCTGCTGATCAGCGGGAGTGTGGTGATGGGCGTCATCTGTATTGGAATTGCCCTCTTCCAGACCTTTTCCATCCAGATGGGTCAAAACGTGGACAAGAACAAATTTAACGTGCCCACCATTGTAGTGGAGGATGCCCAGGGCAAGAGGCGTTCATCCATCGACGGCTCAGAGCCCATTAAGACGTCGCTGCAGATCACCTATCTGATCAGTGGAATTGTCTTCATTTACGACTTTCTAACTGGATTCCCCATATTGGTGAGTGTTTACTTTCATTTAAAAGAACATGATTTTACAAAAAGGGCTGCAGTCTTCAGTGGAGTATCAGTGGTGTTTATCTTTGCATAGGAATATGAGTTGGGAGTTGCCTTGATTGATCTATGAATGATATTGACTTTTTGAGGGCTATTGATGAAGAGAGTGCTTTTGATGATCCTACATCAAATGTGTCTGTTAGAAAACTTCCTGCAACACTGTAAAAAATGCAAGTTACAACAAATGTGTTGAGATAACTTAAATATACAACTTGTGTAAACTAAAGTTAACTGAACTTACCATTTTAAGTCAAGCACGAACACTTACTTTTTAAGTTGAAACAATGCATTATTACTTATTCTAATGTTTAATTTTAAGTTGTGATAATTAATCACAGTAATAATTTTTTTTTTACAGTAAATACTGTTTGTAAGTGAACTCAACCACTGGTTTGTTGGGATGTGTTGTGATACCAGTACCAAATCACACGGTTCTCTGTACTAATTTTGATACCATAGCAAAACATATTGTAATGCTATTAATAATTAATATGTCAATACATTAAAACATTAGCATGTAGCCTTCAAATATTGTTCAATATCTATTCTGACACATCAGACTGATTTTGTCCCGTCCGTTGCTATGGTTATCACAATGTCAAGCAGTCAGTTTTAAAACAGTCGTCACTCCTGCAGTGTGTACTTAGCATGAAAAATAAAACTTTTATTCAAATTATGAATGGGTTATTATACACAGAAAGTGAGCAAAGCTCCTTATGTTTAGTGAAGCTAATTACAGTGCAGTTCATCCCGCAGCGCAAGCTCACTGACTGAGTGAAATCTCCTGCTATAATCAAAAAATCAGTCTGCACGATGCATCTCTTATTTACATCGTGTTTATACTTTGCTGGTTAGAGCAAAACTGTTTGCGAGAGTGCAGAACACAAGCTAGACGAACTCTAGCAATACTGACTTACACGCCTCTGATTGGCCACTGCATTCACATGCACAAACATATCTGTGATTGGCTACAATGCTCAGTGCTGCAAAAACACATTGACAATTTAAACCTTAGACGATCTTCACAGACACTCACACAAATACGGGAGCATTTGAAAGCAGCCGCCTGTCAGCGGGTCGATACTCAGTACTACCAGTACTGTGGAAAGGCTGGTATAATTACACTTTTAAAATGTAAGCATTGACTTGGTACCGAAGTATAGGTACCACTAGTGACAATTGGTCTGAAGCCTTCTCAGGGACCCAGGGTTACATACTTAACTGATGTTACAATTGCATGTTGCAATTCATAGCTCAAATCTGTGTCCAGATGATACAATCTGATAAAAGTGTTGGAAAGGAACAGCCTGCCACCACACAAATGTTCTCCAAAGATGCAACCTTAGGTAAACGCTTGAGAAGAAGCAACATTCCTATAAACCAAAACTTTCACTAGACAGGAAACAAAATCCATACAGCATGAGGTCACTGATATAGCCTGTAAATCACCAATCCTCTTAAGGGATGTAAACGCCAACAACGACTGCCATTGAGAGTCAGAATGCTATCTGAAGCTGACTCAAGTGGTTCAAAAGGAGGCTTGGTAAACCTTCTAGCACTATAGATAAGTCACAAGACCGAACACAAGCAGGTCGGAAAGTTCTCAGGCATCTCATCCCACACATGAAACAAGAAACAATTGAATGCCTCCCCAAAGAAACACCACCACCTTGTGCAAGTTCAGCAGCAATCATACAGCTTAAGCCTTTATGTGTGGAGTTTGTTCTTCTTATGTTGAAGTGGGTTTGCTATGCTTTTTCATCCATCTAGTCTTTTTATTGTACTGTTTTGTAGTACTTTTCATGCATGCAATCCAGCCATTTCACCAGCAGGTGTCACCCTCACCCGCATTATAATTAGGATTCATTGTTTTCACATGTTCATTTCCCCCCACCAACATTGGTATGTATAGCCTAATCATTTAAGATCAGTGTTGTGTGTGAAGGAACTATAGGGCTGCGTTCCACTCCACTTTTAGACACACACTCACGAACTTCCCTAAGCACTTCCCCTCAGGGGAATCCCCGCTGCCATTCTGAAGTGCGTTCCACTTCGTGAAGTGGACGAGGGAAGTTTATATGGACAGACCCTGACCCCTCGATTTTGACCGAGGGAGCGAGTCTGCTTCATATGCACACTTCAGGCCTCTCCATAGACCACAATGCAACACGATTGTGACGTCATCGCAGATCGTGTTTAATTTATCCCCACCCCAAACAACTCTATAATATAAAAATAATTTTTTTAACATTTATAACAGCCCAAACATACCTATATACATATAGAATGCTGCACCAAACTAATTCATAAGGGAAAAAATGTAAACAATAAACCAACTCCATAGCTGATTCTAAGTGATCAAGGGCTTAGAACGTTCCAGTTCAGCCCATTCCAAGGGTTCCGCCAGAAGTAGGCACTCATGCAACGTAATCAATGACGTACATCCGAGTAAACGAGACGGAGGGAAGTTTGCGAGTGAAGGGCATAAAAAAACGGGCTGGAACGCAGCCTAGATTTCAAACACTTATCGACAAATGGCTGCCCACTGCTCTGGTTGTGTGTTCATGGTGTGTGTGTGTGTGTTCACTACTGTGTGTGTGTGTGTGTGTGCACTTGGATGGGATAAATGCAGATCATTAATTCCTAGTATGGGTCACCATACTTTTGGCCACATGTCACGTCACTTTCACTGCCAATTCATCAAATGCCCTGTTGCTGTTCTCCTCCTAGGCCTTTTGAAACAAAATCTTACCGAGCCACAATAATTCAGGTGCTGCTCTTAAACTCTTTGAAAATTTAAATTCTTGCCCATCTTCATACACTAAAGCCATTAAATATAGAATCTCTGAATATTAGCATGTATGGTGCATGTGTAGAATCACTAGTTTGTATTCACCTTGCTGCTAGACCTAAACTGATGACAAGATACATCTTAGAGAAAGCTTTACCACTGTTCTGTTTGCAAAGAAGAAACTTTAGTCTGTTTCAAAGTGCAGTGGGGAAAGTTAAATATGTCCTTCTGCACAGTTGATATTGGCAGAAAAGCCATTCGTAAACTAATGGTGGAAGAATATATGTAGAGAGCCAATCAAAATAGGAGAAGCCCTGTGGAGAAGTCACTAAACCGTGCCCTACAGTATCTTGGTTATTGAATTAAAGGGGTTCTATTATGCTCTTTTACAAAGTCTTGATTTTGTTTTGGGGGTGTACTAGAACAGGCTCTCATACTAGGTTGTTCGAAAAACACAGATTTTTCACATATTTTACATTATTACAACCCCTCTCTCCTCAGTCTGGCATGAACGGCTCGAATAGTCCCTGTATAAAATGAAGGCCCGCTTTCTGAAATACGAGATGTGCTGTGATTGGTTAGCTGGGTCAGTGTGTGTTGTGATTGGCACCACACCCACAAAACCAGCCCTGGTTGGGAAATGTCATGCCCCTTACCATAGCGACCTGTGAGCTTCAGTGTAAATATTGCGTTAAAATCAAATCAATTTGAGCGTGATTTAAACCCGGATGATTGTAACCACTCTAAGTTCATCTGCCTTGGGAAAGCTAGCATGTCTCTGACATAGTGATAACACTCGTTGCCTTCTCTAGTGCAGCTCAAGCAAGTCTCATCCCATTCGTCAGTATTTGTGATATCACAAATCCCGGAAAATATGCGTTGTAGTCCAAACGAGTCATTTGTTGTAGTTTTTGAAAAGTGATTTGTGTTTAATAAAATATCTCATTTTGAAGTGGACTTTGAGCTTTGTAACTTTGCAGATCTTTTTTTATGCTCAAACAGCAACATTACAGACTAACTAAAGTTAAAAAAGTGAAAAAGCATAATAGGACCTCTTTAAGTAGTATAGGGGTGTAACGATATATCGTCCCTTTCACAAAAATGTGTCACTATGCATTATGCATGTGAAAAATTAATTGAGACATAGAGTTATTAATTGAGATATAGAGTTAATCATGATGTAGAGTTTTATCTATGACTCAGCTTACTGCATTTATAGTTATGCAAACTATACTGCATATGTGCTAGAGTGCCATTCCTTCAATCTGACAAAATAGTGAAAGCACAAACAATTAAATCACCATATAGCATATTTGTAAGTCTTTTTTATATGCATCAGATGTGCATCCTTCATATATATTAAAATTAAGAGGTTGATGTATGATGGTTGCCTTGTGCATTGAGGCCAACGTTGAAGCCTAATTCTTAATAATTATTTTATTATCTTGGGGTGAAATGTGGCCTGGAAATCTGTTTGCGAAATTTATCCAGCTACACACTGTGAAAAAAATCTGTAAAGATAGGGTACGATGTACTGTATTAATATGAAGAATTTTTCTGTGTTTTTATTTTACAGGTGTTTTACCTGTATT
>JADLZN010011895.1:97500-115770 GCA_018155175.1 Sinocyclocheilus anophthalmus | reverse complement strand
GCGTGCATCTTAAACAAAGACGGATTGTCTTTAGAAGTGACCGATAATTAAAGTTGGTGTCATTTCACAATGTACAGGGACAGCAGAAATTCCCACAGAGTTAATAGTTTCCCCTGTAATAGAGCCCTCGTATACTTTACCAGACAAAGATGACCGTGAGGCACCAGTGTCCAAAAGGAAAACATAAGGTTTACTGTCAATTTTCAATTCAAGAAAAGATAAGACAGACGATTTATTCGGGTATGTAACAGAAATCATGGAATCTTCATCAAGAAAGGGCTCTGAACTCTGTGGGCATCCCTAACGGCGAGTCCACTTTGTGGGGTAATTCGGTCTTTCTATTTGTTGCCTTTGTGGCAAAGCATTAGCCTGTGGCCTGAAGCCAGCAGACCCACCTCTTTCCTGCTTTTTATCCCACTGCTTTTTCCTACAAGCGTTAGCAAGGTGTCCCGCAATTTTTTCCTGCCTACAATAATAAGAGACTTTCGACCCTGATGCCTGATTTGAACGTGCTTTGACAACAGTATTAAGCTGCATCATCGCTGTAAGTTTCCCTCGGGGGGCTTCAAAAGCCCCCGCGGTGGAAAGCTCACGCAGTCTCCGAGACAAAGCGTCAACAGAAATATCTGTTATATTCGAAGTTGTCAAACGAACCAATTGTGCGATTTCTTTTTGCATGTTATTCAAAAACGTATTGACAAACAAAGGAGAATGTTCATCTAATGAAATGGCAGATTCTTCAGTCCAAGCATACTTAAATCGATTGAAAAATGCAACAGAATTTTCGCCCGCTTTCTGTTTCGTGTTTACAGCATGCGACAAATCTTGCTTAGCCAAAAACAATTTCACCAGAAAAAAACGCACAAGCAGAGTTCAAGTGTCCTGAAAATCTTTTAGCGTTCCAAACTAGCCAAATCCACGGCATTATAATCTTCATGGTCCTCCGAACTCAATTATTTGCAACCGTTCGGAAAGTTTTGGTTGTTGACAGATCTATGGTTATCACTTTTTGATAAAGCCAAGTCGAGGAGATGCGGCGCATCCGTTAGGACTCAAACATCAATGTTGAAATAAATTCTTCCGCATGTAATTTACTGGAGGCAGTGTTTTAGTTTCAAATGAAGCAGAATAATCACGGCCCCAGTCACATTGACTGTACGCGGTTAACGCTTAAGCAGAACATATTGATGCGGACCAACGTAAAGGAGTTGGAAAATCTTTAGCAATCGACAGCATCCGATTTGCCAGCGGGTATTTTAAAACCCGTTGGACCCAATATGCAAAATGGGGTATAAATCAGTTATGCATAGGTAGTTAAGTGACTGGTATTACAGACGTTAGGGGTTAATTTTTTTAAGGCGTCCCAACAGATCATTACGAGGCTGGAACCGGAGCGGGGAGGAGTCACACATGGGAATAGGAAAAAAAGATTTTTATCGCGTTTACTGATCTGGCCTTATACCAATAACGGCTTTAATTTTTTCCCACAAGATAGGACTGGTTCATATACTCATCGTCCAAAGACGATCAACCCCAGGTCCGTACCATCCATTTGGCTGCCTGCATAATCTTATCTTTTGACGAGCCTCACGAGGAAAACGGATTCATTACTTGCATTCCGACCAACCAGCCCAATTCTCAACAATAAGGCAGTATTAAAACCTTAGTATTCCATGTACATCCAATCCCTTGGCAACTCTCCAAGAATAGGTTTGGAGATCTCCTGCCCCATCGGAGATTAAAGATGTCTCGTCAATTTTAGTGCACGTTTCACAATTTATAAAATGGCCAAACAAAACACAAAATAGAGACTGCGGTCTTATATTAACTTTTTTGATATTTTTGGCCAAAAGAAAGCTTTCAATTCGGTATTTCAGGAGAAACCAATTAACGAGACCAGCAGAACCCCTCCAGGCAAGACTGTGAGCAAATATAAGCTTTTTCACCTAATCGATTTTTAAATAGATTAGGTTGTTAAACGGAAAGCTTCTCACTCTTCGTCCCACATTTAAAATGTGAGGAAAACAGATTGATGCCTAATATGACACAATCAAATTGCAAACGAGAGTAAATTCAATTTCTCTTACAGACAGGAAGAAAAATAAAAGTTCCTTACCTGTCTTTTTGAGAAATTCCCAGAAGGACGAGCCCCCATCTGTTAATAAATAACAATTTGGTCCCTCTGTAAATTCTCTTTGCCACCGTGAAATTTTCTCAGTCTCCCAAAGTGTAAATAAACAGCCGGGAAGTAAGAAAACACAGTCAAATGTATCCTCAATACTTGCAATTATTATAGAAATACAGATATTATAATAGGCATATGTCGCGGGGGTTTCACACCTTACCCAATGAGGATATGAATAACATACACATAAGATCTTTGGCCAAGAACATGTGTTTATATAAAATAGCCACATGTACAGAAAAACATGGACATATTAGGAATAGACTTTTGCGAAGAATGCTGAAACTGTCTTCATGGTTTCATCACGAACACCTTTACCCTTGTAGTCCTAACATTCCTCTCCTTATTGGGGCATTTAAACCAAGAGAAGCTAATGTATACATTTAAGCATGCATATCTCACATATGAGTAAGAGATATTTAAAACATAATACAAGAGAGAGACGAACATCGGACAAGACAGGCAGGGGGAGGAGGGGGATTCAGAGAGAATGCGTTGTATATAGAAGAGTGAGAGAGAGGGAGAAAAAAAGGAGGGGTGAGGCATGTCTGGAACATTCTCTTAACAAGACAGAGAGTGTTTTCTAACACTAAGAAACAAAAACAGCTCTGGTGTCTATGCAATGGACCTGAAAAAAAGGTGACATGGTGGCATGTGAGAACGAGAACTGTAGGGTTCAATGGTTTCATGTGAGATGTGTTGGACTTGAGGAGGCCTGCAGCAGATGATGTCTGGTTCTGTGTGCCTTGAGTTGCTTCAACCAAAAATGAAATTTCTCCCATCATTACTCCACCCTCAATCCATCCCCAATGTACATGACTTTCTTTCTGCAAATTAAAAAAAAAATCAATCTCTGTGTATTTCTCTCTCTCTCACACACACTCACACACACACAGTTTCCCTTCAGAAGACATTGATTCATCCACATCTCTCAGAGATGGACTTTCAATCAAATCTTTATTTGTGTTTTTGCTGAAGAATTTCATGTAAATTGGGAATGGAATGATGGTGTAATAAATGATGAGAGAAATTTCACTTTTAGATCAACTGTATGTCAGACTCTGGGCCAGGTTTTGTGTGTGTCTTTGCTCCCTATGTGCTCCGTCTTCCAGTTTCTCTGTCTCGTATTTTGAATTCATTGTTCCCAGGTGTTTCCTATGTTGATTGTCTTATTAGTTCCAGGTGTCCCTTGTCTTCCCCTCATCAGTTCCTGTGTATTTAAAATGTGTTCTAGTTCTTTTCCTTTGTCAGTCGTTGAACATCATCCTGATGTTGCGAGAAGTCCCCCCTGTGATACCAAGTATGTTGTACTGACTCTGTGTCTACTCGCCTCCTTTGTTCCCGTGTTCCTCTTGTGTGTGAACCGTGACAGAACGACTGACCAAAACAGTAAGCGGCGCTCCTTCTCCCGTGTTTTATTTTCGTTTTTGAACAGTCTTTTGGTTTTCCTTTTTCACCCCTGTTCCGTCTCCGCAGTACGAAGAATGCCCAGCTGTGAAGCGTGCCGGCCGCGCCGTTGTCATGTCCGCCAGCTGCGGCTCACCTCAGCCCGCTGGCAGCGCCGAAGACAAGCCTGCCGACCGCTCGGAAGACCCAGCGCATTGGCCGCGCCGTTGTCCTGCCCGCCAGCCGTGGCTATTCCCCAGCCCGCTCGCCGTGGCCGAAGCACAAAGTCCGCTGCCTGAGCACGTTTGCAGGCCCCCGCAATGTCAAGCCCAACCGACATTCAGTGGCAAGCCCAAAACAGATGTCACACACTTCTCAGTTAGCCGACCACGCCTTTCCCTCCGATCAGAGAGGATGCTTAGGGGCGAGGGGAGAAGGGTTGTCTGGTCTGCCCCAGGCCGCTCCTGCCCAGTGTTGACCGAGAACCATGCCTTTTCCCCCCGCATCCGAAGAGCAGTAGGGGTTGAGAGCGGGGTGGCTTCGTCCCAGAGCCGCTCCAATGTGGCCACGGCCCCAGGACGGTTTCGCTCCCAATGTGGACCAGACCAAATGCCTGTTCCCCCGACCCAAAAAGAGGAGCTAGGTGGTGAGGAGAGGGTCGTCCGGCTGGGGCCCCCAGAGTTGTTTCAGCCTGTCAAGGGGGGGCCCCAGGGACCGAGGTATAGCCAACGAGGGTTACTGATCCCCAGTCGCAAGGAAGGGCTCTCGATCCCAGTTCAGCCCAGGGAAGGGCTCCCAATTCCCGAGTATAGCCACGGACATAAGGGCTCTCGATCAACCCGCCGAGCATAGGAAAAGGCTCCGATCCCCAGTTCACGCAGGAAATGGCTCTTGATCCCAGTAAGAAAGCGAAGGGCTCCCGATTCGCAGTCAGTCCGGAAGGCGCTCCACCATCTGATCCCAGTTCAGCCTAGGAAGCCGGCTCCAATCCCCAGTTCACTGCCAAGTGAAAGGCGATCCCGATCCCCAGTTCACCCAGGTAGGGCTCACGATCCCCAGTTCGCCCACGAACAGGGCTCCCGACCCCAGTTCACCCAGGCAGGGATCCCGCTTCCAGTTACGCCAGGGGGGCTACAGGCCACATAGGGTAAGCCCGGGCGAGGGCCCAGTCTCCATCATGATCCACGGAGGGATCCGGAACTGTAAACATCCCCAAGTAATTTTTTGGGGGGGGGGTTAGTAGGGCTCCAGCAGTGTGGAGGAGAAGGGCGGGGGCTAAGGCCGCGGCCTAGCAAGCGCTGCTCAGCCATACCTCTGGAAATGCATGGCACCACATGTTCTGGTTCCCCCTAACCCGCCATGGCTCCTGTGTGCCTACCCGCCATGGCCTACTGTCGTTCCCTCCACAGAATGGCCAATTTGTGTTCACTACTTCCACATGGCCCCTGTGGTCCTACTCGCCATGTCCTCCTGTGCTCCTCTTCCGCCTTTGGCCGCACAGCGTGACAGTACCAACCATGGGGACCCGCTCGGGAGGGCATCCAGTTGGTAACCCTACTTAGAGGTATCAGAGCGCACACCCCCCCTCAATCATTGGATGATTTGGTGGCGTGAGGGACACGCCTTCTGGGGAGGGGGGAGGAATGTCAGACTAGGGCCAGGTTGTGTGTTTGTCTTTGCTCCTGTGCTCCGTGTTTACCAGCTTTCTGGTCTTGGTTTTGACATTCATTGTTACAGGGTTGACTATTGTTGTAGTGTACTGATTAGTTACCGGTGTCACCCTTGTCTTCCTAATCCGTTCTGTTATTAAAGGGCTGTTCTAGTTCTTGTCCTTGCAGTAGTTGAAGTAATCCTGCATGTGTCGAGTCCTGTGATACCCATCATGTAATAAAAAACCTTTTGCGATACTTTACTCTGTGTCTCCTCGCTCACATCTTCCCGTGTTCAGCGTGTGTTGAAACCGTGGACACTGTAACTTTTTAAAGTTACTTTTGCACAAAATATGAACATAAGGTTACCTTGTACCAGAGACAGTTATTTATTCCTGATTACAATTTCTGTCTCGGGACCAAAGCGGACTTTGTATCAGCTTTCTTTATTCTTTAATTTTTATGATTAAGTGGGTTTTTTGCTCCGTGTTAAAATTGTATTTGAACATTATTAAGAGTTGTTACATAAACATACACCGGTAGTGCGTTGTGTAGTTTACTGATTACAATTTTGGCGTGTCCAAAATGTAATTTGTTATGTAATTGAATTTAAGTTTTATTTAATTGCTTTGACAGGGACCTCTTTCTTATGCTAGGCAAGTTTTCACGTTAAATTTTTTTTTAACTACTACTGGCCTTGTTTTTTAAAGACATAAAAAATTTGCTAACATCATTTCACATTTTTATTGTTTTATTCATGTACAGAAAGTTGTATAAATCAGTTCAGTCAAGCATTAAAAAGTGTTTTCATAAAAAACACTGGACTAATTGATCAATGTAAAGCCACAAATTCACATGGATAAAATGTACCGTGTAAAGGGACAGTTCACACAAAAATGAAAATTCTCTGATCATTTACTCACCCTTATGTTGTTCAAAACCTGTATGAATTTCTTACTTCTGCTGAACACAGATGAAGATATTTTGAAAAATGTTGATTAAACAGTTGACTGTAGTCATCCACTTCCATAGTTAGAAGTTAATTATATAGAAGTCAATAGCCACCTTTTACTGTTTGGTTACCAGTATTCTTCAAAATATCGTATGTGTTCAGCTGAATAAAGACACTCATAAAGGTTTGGAACAACGTGTGGGAGAGTACATAATATGAGAATTTTCATTTTTGGGTAAACCATTCTTTTGAGTAATTACAACACTAGGACACATGTTTGTCATGTGGAGAGAAACGGGAATACAAAACACTCACAGTTTCCTTAAAAGCAGCATTAACAGTTGCTCTGTGCACACTGAATATATGGGTAATGTGCTGAATGGGCAAATCCAAAGAACCATCTGAAAAGGTGTCTTTTTTTTATTTTTTTATCCTGAGACAGAAATGGCATAATGTGGCACAACAAAACCTGAAAAAACGGCATAGCTCGGAAGACCAGTTTAATATTTTACTTTAACATTGTCATCTTTAACAAAATAAAATCCTCTGTGATTTTGTGTTTATCAAGTTCTTGCTTTCATTTAGTAGGCGAGTTATTTCATCTTCACTTTCAGTTGTAGCTCTTGATATTCTTGTGCCTTCTCCACTGCTTCACTCTGCACCGTCCTCCACTTTCTCTCCTGTCTGAACTTTTGACCACCACATAACCGTCAGTGCTGAACTGACGGCCCACGAAGTACCAGTACCACCGACATCTGTTGGTCTATCCCCTTTCACCTTCCTAAGGAAAACCACACAAAAATGCCCCCCCCACAAACGTCCAACCCCTTAGTTACACACACCTCTCACCACCACGCCCACCCGTTTCCCGGACCTCCGGCCAGCAGAGTCAACAGACAACTCAAATCGCATGTTTGAGCTGTGAACTAAAAACAATTTTCACTGAAAATCAACACAAGATTATTTTTCACTTTAAAATAAGCCATTGTTTTGTTTCAAGAGCCACAGTATGTGTGTTCTAAGCATTTACCCAAAACACAAAACACTGATAGTAAAAACCTTTCAAAAAAGGTTGCCCCGTGTATCATCAGGCCCAGTCCTGGCTTAAGCTAACCCCGTCTGTGTGAAAGGGCAAAAAGTGTCTATTCACGTGCGTAATAACATAATGCAGAGAAACAGACTCTAATGGAGCTAGAGATGTTGCAATTAATGTGTTTTTCATCTTGTTGCCACAATCCAAACGCATGCGCGTTTTTTCGTTCCTCCTCGACGTGTTCCATTCACATTGTTTAAACCACTTGCTTCACTTTTTTCTGTCTGACACGACGTGTGACTGCGTTGCAGTTTTTATGACAGCAGGACGGCCCTACCCTAGTGAAATGTCCACAAGCGTGATGCAAGACCGTCATAACACTTGCATTCACACCACCCCTCGCCGCAACGCCCGAATCGCGAATCCTCCCGTATGGCCCGGTCTACAACATAGATTCCCCAGAAGTCAACGCGGTTCTTATTCGGGCCGTCACCTCACCTTTCTCTCTCGCGCAGCCTCCCCCGATGGGCACTCGCCCCTCACTCCTGTCCCCCCCCTTCCCTTGTGCTTTAGTACGCTTTTCCCCCTCATCGGCTGGTGCCGCCTTGTCCCCCCGTGTCTCTTCACGCCCCCCCCTGCTTTGTGAACTCGCTTGTCCCGTGTTGGTTGTCCCGCCCTTCGGGCTGCCCCTCCGCGCATTTTACTCGCGCGCCCATCGGCTGCCCCCCTTTAATCCGTCGCACCAACCCCGCTCATACCCTGTTCTCCTGCGCCCTTCCGATCAGACGGTTTCTTCCTTGTCCCTGCATCCTTCAAGGCGGTTTCCCTTGAGACATCATCTGCGCTTTCGTCTAACATTATACCGCTAATATTGTAATCTTTTTATCAATAGAGTAACAGACAGAACCAACCGAAACCAATCCGATGTATAGTTGTCATTTGAGGCTTAATATTATAGAAAAGCATTAAAGGTTTTTCAGTTAGTGTTTTCATCTTATTTTTTATATAAAAATTCGGCATGCGGTTGCATTAAACAATGGTATAAACATAATTCAATTTAAATTGTGATAATCATAATTAATAATGTCAATTACAATTTCAAGGGAATAATCGACAATTATGATTTTTGTCATAATCGTGCAGCCCTAACAGCAATACACAATAAAGCGCATTATAAATGCATCATTCATTCAAATATACCATACACTCGTTTACAATACACTTATTTCTACAATACCACTGCCACAGTTTCACCTTGCTCCACTTGTATATTTTAAACGTCTGTAGTGCTATGACAAAGGTGCTGTCTTTTTGAAGGGGTCTGGAAAGAGTGTTTAAGTCAAATCAAATCAAAAGTGTTCTTTAGCACATCCTTCAAAATATTTGAGGTTGTCTCAATGTTTTCCTTAGTGTACAGCTCTAGATTGAATTAAATGGTTACACAGTCAGATTATTCCTGTTCTCAGTGCATTACTGTCCTTTTAAACAAAGTGTTTCTTGTAAATCAAGAATTATCACATTAAGATGAAAATCAACCAAGAAAAAAATGCTGGCCAATCAAATGTTGCACAACTAAAAGATCAGTACAGTACAATACGATTTCATGTGGCTGATTATATTTGACTTGGAATTATAAGGTTATATCTGCATTGTGAGCAGTTTTGATATATTGGGCTTCAAAGTTTTTGCAGTCCATACTGATTAATGGACAGAACATTTTCGTTTTCTAAAAAATAAGTCCTAAAATGTAAGAAGAAAAAAAACATCACAATGTAAGTTGACACAGAATAAGAATATGCAAATAATTTGCTACATTTATATACCTCTTTTCTAGGCACTCAAAGCGCTTTGCATTTGAAAGGCGGAATCTCCTCAACCACCACCGATGTGCAGCATCCACGGCATGTGACGACGGCAGGATATGAATAGTCATCAACTCCTCCAAGTCTTCTCAAATATGCTTGCTAAAAATAATTAAAATTGTCTATAAGAGTAACTTGACAAAACTGGCTTTATTAATGATCTAAACTTTCTGAATAAACACAGAGGAGAATGATGCAAACGAAAATAATCTGACCTGTTGTGACCAAATTGATGTGGTGTGGTCAGGTGAGTTGACACGGCACATAACCAAATTTGTGTCAACAGTGTTGGGGAAAGTTACTTTTAAAAGTAATGCATTGTAAAAGTATTGTAAAACATTACAATATTGCGTTACTCCCTAAAAAAAAAACTAATTACGTTACTTAGTTACTTTTTTTATGGAAAGTAATGCGTTACATTACTTTTGAGTTGCTTTTTAAATTTGGACAGGGCTTGCTTGTTTGTTTTTTAAAATAAAAAAGTTATATTTTAGGCAAATATAAAAGCCTTTTCACACCAAAAGTGAAATGAATAAGCCTCAGGCTGAAGGGAAAGTACATTTACGTCCGTACAGTAGAATGCAGAAGAAGAAATTTCAACACACTTCAGCAATAAAAAAGACACAATTTTTGCTACGAGTAAGTTTTGCATTAGTAGGTTGAACTGGAATCTCGAAGGTCAGAAGCAAAGATATTGGTTAATAGAATGGGAATAAATACATAAAGGATACATTTAATTATTGCAGGTTTGCGTCGTATTTTCTGAGTTGCATTATTTTTATTCATTTGAGGAATACTGAATCTGTGTTAGTTTTTTTTGTGAGAAAGATGACTTAATGCATATTCATATTTATTTTAGAACTACAGTAACATCTGATTTCTCTCAACATGGGGACAGGAGAGCTGTCAATCAATAAATTGGAAAAAAAAGTAACTTGCGTTACTTATTTGAAAAAGTAACAAAGATATTTTCTTGTAAATTAAAAAGTAATGCGTTACTTTACTAGTTACTTGAAAAAATTAATCTGATTACGTAACTCGTGTTACTTGTAATGCATTACCCCCAACACTGAGTGTCAATATGATAAAAGCCTTGCAGAGAGACAGCCTCGAGTGTTTTCGCATCATGCCAACAAATTTGTTTATGCGTTTTACGATAAGTGTTGGAAGATCGATACAAAATCCATACGTTTTTGTCAGCATGGTCTTAAGATGAAGCGACCCAAATTTGGTGAAAATCAGATCAACGGTCTAGGAGTTCGAAAAAGTAGGTTTTCAAAGAAATTAAAAATGGCGGACAGGAAGTTTGACAAAATATGGCATAATTGGTATCACTGTTCTCGGTACCACTTAAGAAATCTATCAAGACAAGTTTCATTAAAATAGGTCACGCTAGTCAAAAGTTATTAGCTTTTTCTGTACCTTCAGGACTTTGTGGCGAAGCGATATACAGAGTTTCGTAACGGTACGTTAATGCATTCGCGAAATATAGCATTTTGTGACTAAATTCAAACTGGCCGATGCCCAAAATGGCTGGCATAGGAAAATTGGGTATTGTTCACCTCTGCATGATGGCCGAATTCAACGAGACAAATTTTATGATTTTTAGGCAAAGCGTTCAGAAGTTATTTTTCATTCTCTGGACCACTAGGTGGCACTGTGCCGAAATGCTGCACATTACCTCAGGTTATGCTTGTGATGACGTACCAAATTTGGTCCAAATACGCGAAAGCGTTTCGGGAATACAGTGTCATGTTCACTTTCGGGCAAGTATAGGTCTCTGCAGGAAATGAATGGGAGCTGTCAGATCAGTGGGCGAGGCCATAATGGAGGGACGTTTTTCAAGTTGTAAATATGGATATTTTTCTTACACAAAATGATCCCGTCACTAAGAAGGTCTTATTAACCCCCCGGAGCCTCGTGGAATTATACTGTAATGGATGGGTGCAATTTTTTGGAATTCAAATTTTGCGGATACACCACTCACATTGATAAAAGACATGCTTAGACCTGGACATATTTTAATATAACTGATTGTATGCGTCTGAAAGAAGAATGTCATATACACCTAGGATGGCTTGAGGGTGAGTATATCATGGGGTAATTTTCATTTTTGGGTGAACTAACCCTTTAAAATTGCCGTGTGAGAGAATTCAAATACCACGGAAAGATAACACATATGTGCCTTTCGGCAGCAGGGCTAAACTCTGGTTCTTGAGTCCTTACTATTGTTTCAACTGCACGTAATCTCCTTCCAATGAATAGACTGAAAATATTCGACATTACGGTACCATGACAAAAGAATAATATAGTACAGCAATGGTACAGTTTTTCACACAAAAATGGAAATTCGCTGGTGCTTACTCCACGATACGCAGGCATCCTAGGTGTATGTAACTTTCTTCTTTCAGACGAATCCAGTCGGCGTTATATTAAAAATGTCTAGCCTATTCCACGCTCTATCATTGCAGGAAGACGGAGTGTTTGCAGTGGACAAGTCAAAAGTCGTACAATAAAGTGCGGCATTCATATAAATGTGCCGCAGCACGGCTCGGCGGTGAATAAAAGTCCTTACTGGTGCGAGATGAAGGGCGTTTTTGTAAGAAAAATATCCATATTTCAAACTTACTTCCGCTGCTTTCCGGAAGGAGCGGAAGCGCTTGACTGTGGCATAATAAAAGCTCCGAGATTGAGAGCCCATGTGCACGCCGTGCATGCGGGACCGAGTTTGCTTCGAAGCTTTAGCCTCACTGCGTCATGCTTATACCGTTAATAAGTCTTTAATACATTAGCTCATCAATTAACATGATTTCTGCCCGAGTCCCGTCGGATTGCTTCAGCTGTGGGAATGAAGACCACAACTCCCATGATTCCACACTCAGTCACGGCGTCATCTAACTATGCCTTTGTTTCTTTTATTGTTTTGAATACGCGCCCTCTAGTGGCAGTAAATTACATATTGGGCCTTTAAAATAATGGGCTAAAAGTTACATTTTGGATTCAAAGACTAAACAAAATACCATAGTCAATGTTCCATAAAAAACAGTTGACATACCCATGTTAAAATTTAAGCCATGCTAAAGCCTCTGTATAACAGTAGACAAGAAATGTCTGGTTACTCCTTCACCAATGGCAGCATCCCCTGAATGTAACAGCAGTTTACAGCAAGTCCATAAAAAAAGACATTGCCATTAAATAACAGCTAGGAATGCCACTGAATAAATGTATTTATACTTTATTAATAGCACCTTGGAGTCTGCACTTCACGGGGCTTGCCCATTCTATGCCGTTTTGTTTGTAGAACATCTCATCCCAGTTTTACATCTCAGAAATGTATTATGCTTCTCAGTTCCAAAACTTTTTCAGGAAAAAAACTGCATACCATAACTCGTGCTTGTGGCTTCAGCTGCATTTGAAGGCACAGAAACTCCAGAAGTAGATGGTTCTTCCATAGACACATTGAATTCCAAAGGTTGCATGCTTACAATAAAATACACAAACTTCATTACCATACTTGCATGCAATGAAGGAACAAAATTCCTTTATGAATGGATGACCTCAAAAGTTGTAAATGAATTGAACGTTCATCATTTTAACATAAAACACAATATTCAATTCACAATTGTATAGTGAAGAAGGCCTGCGGCAATCCTAACAGCACACATAATGAAAGTACAGAAAACAACAATGAAAAATAAAATAACTGAATTGACAGGAAACATGTCTTTGGTGCACTATCAAAAAACAACAAGATATTCTGAAGACTGATCATTAGATATGAAAAAAAAAAATCCTAAATTTTTATTTATTGAATTATTTTTTGTGTGGTTATGACTAGGGCTGGGCGATATAGCTAAAAATGTATCAACGATATAATTTTTCATATATTGTTAGGTATCGATAATTATTGACTTTTTTTATAAACTTTTTTTAAAACAAAAAGCAATAAAAAAAAAAAAATTTATTTAACCACTGTTATTTATAATTAACACTTTGAGACAAACAACAAATATATATTTTTTAACAGTCAAACACACAATAAAAATTAAATATCTAATTTCTAATGTTTTATATGCCGATTAAATAGGTCTTAAGGAAACTTTTGGCTTGTCTCCCGAGGCCACAGGAGGGCGTCATTCACTCAGATTGTATTTAAAAACATATGAGATGCAGTGAAAAGGAAAAATTCAACGATGTGTTTTCTAAAAGTTTAAACTGTTTTAACTTTGCATGGATTTCTATACATCTCTTCCCTGAGACACGAGTGCAGCAGTCATATTTGTCCGTCTAAAAATGCGCTGAATATGCATCTGTGTGAATGGCTTAGTTTCGGTTTTAACCTAATCAAGATCTTCTCCGCATTGAGCTTCTATATTTCTCTAATATTTTGAAAGAATAACGCAGCAACTGCGCGTCTTATGGGCTAACAAAACATTAAAATGCAACAACATCACTTACATCATCATCACCGCATCTTGCGCGCCACTGATGACGCTCCCTGATGCAAACCTAACATTCGATTGTACTATTTTTGCATTCAAATGCAAATGTTTATTTTAAATTCGACTATATATTCATTTTTTTATTCCCAATCTCCTCATCACAGGCAGTCACAGCACTAATTTCGGCATGTGTTCATGTTTGCGTGTGCTGTCTGCGTCACTCAGAGCACGTGCCTATATCGTGCACTATATCGAATATTTTTATATCGTTATCGAAGAAGGTGTACCGTCGATAAATATCGATACCGTTTTATCGCCCAGGCCTAGTTATGACATATGAAAGACTAAAAGACAGAATTTTCTCTTTAACCTTCATATGCAACGGGAAAAATTATCAGAAAATATGTGTTATCAGAATTTTTGAGATCATTCGGTGTTTCCAAAAGCAGCTCTAAAAAACACATTTTAAGGTATTTATCAAACCTTACTAATAATCCAAATTATGTATTAAATTAAATGAAACTAAACATTTTAATATATCTTACTTGTTTGGTCTGTTCAGCTTCATCAGTGATCACGCAGGACTTTATGTGTGCAGTCAGAATGACTAATGATAAGTGATTCCACATTTCTGGCATTTCTCTTTTGGCATGTCGTTAAAGCTTTCAGATTCAGGTGGCAGAGCAGTGGTGTCAAGTTCCCTTTGAAGAAGAGCTATGTAAAGCACTCCTTTAAAATCTTGTGTTGCTGTCTTCAAATGCTTGGCACTGTACCCACTCTCATCAGGTGGAATAAGGGTGAGCTTCCGGGAGCCCCATCCTCCTTAAAAAATACAGAAACACAAAAATACAGAAAAACACAATGTGTTTTTGGAATTTTTGATATTCTTTTTTTGTTGTTGTTATGCCAGGATTCATGTTTTAAGCTTGGCACAAAGGTATTTATTTACACAAAATGTAGAATTCTACCAGAAATATGTTATTAGTGATTGTGAAAATTCAGAAATGTATTTGATTTGATTTATTTATTTTCATTGCTGTGTATCGCTATGTTCCTGATGAAGATTTAAACAAGCCAACCCGACTTCCTGAAATTTTGGGAACAGCTCCTTCAGTTGGGCACATACCTTACAATGTAAATAACACTGTCAGTATAGCAAAACTTAAATGTCCATCAGCTACAAATGCAACACAGGTACAACAGCTTATAGTGTTCCTTCTTACAAATATACAGCTATACAGAGGTACTAATGAATTAAGCTCTGTTGCATTAGCAAACGAGAATTTTAAAAGAAACGAGAGACATCATGCATACTTACTTCATCATAAGCTGCATTTACGTCCATATGCATTGTCTTTTACTCCAACCCAGCTTGCATATGTACCAGTTCATATTGGCGAGGAAGCAAATAAAAGTCAACAGGCAATATTTTTGCAGGTTTGCTTAGGGTCACTGACAGCATTTGCCTTTTACCCCGTCCTTTGCATCAAATAATGGCGTGTTTCTTTATGTCAGTATTAAATAAAAATCATGTAGTTGCAAAACCTGGTCATCTCAGTTTGGATGGTGGCCTTCTGCTGAACCTATGGAGGCCGAATCATGAAATTAATTTAATGAAAGTAATTTAACAAACTATGCATGCACAAATACATATACATTACAGGGATTTCCTTTACCACACTATCCTTACCACAATAAAAAAAATTAAAAATGCACAAAAAACCTGGCATTATCCTGACTGGGACAAGTAGAAATGCCTGAAGTCAGCAAAGACAACAAGTGCCTGGCTAATCTGACAACTTCACTGTCCTGTAAAAACAGTTTAAGCTGTTAATCTTATGTTGTCCTATAAACATTCATTATTGGTTTAATTGTCCACTGTTTATAATGCTTTTTGCCAGATATCAGTTCAGGATGCAGAGGAATGGTACTTAACACGAGAGAGTACAATAATTAGTCATTAAATTGCTTACAATATTTATATATTAGTTTAATGTGTATGATATTAAGCGGAAATGAATGATATACTGTAATCATGCCGGCATGTCACAGGTATATCCAGTGGTGGAAATGGCCAAAATTCACTGGAGGGACTCTCAAGTTGTGGTAAATTTTAGATGACCTTTCAGATTTATTTAATTATAAAAACCTTTATAATCTATAATAACTTATTTCATGTTTCCTCTAAGCGATATGTTTTTTTGGTATCAAGATCAAAGGCACCCTGTGTCAATATATTTATAAACTTTTAATTTTTGTATTATAACAATACATTCAGTTAGAATATTAGGATACAATCAGGAAGCATACGTTACCAATCAAATGAAATCAGTATCAACAAAATTAATTTGTACAGAGGTGGCACAGAAGAACACAAAAGGGGCTTTTAGGTATATTTACAGACGCCCAGAGGTGGCATGAAAGCATTTAAATTCATAACAACAATGTTATGAGATTAATGTTTTAAAGTTCTGAATATAGAAATATTAAATTATTTAAATAACTAAACTGATACTTTAAAAATGAAACTAAAACTGCCAGTAGGTGGCGGCAAGTCACTGTTTTTGTTACTGAATCATTCATTCAATTGATTTATTCAAACAGCTGATTCATTCATGAACGAAGCAAATGACTGTTCAAAAAGATTCGTTCAAAAACGCACATTCATTCATAAATGAAACACTGTGTTTGCTTGGAGATGCGCAGCAGCTCGGGTGTGACTTTGATTAACATTACTAACAGAGTTATGTATGACGCTTACACCGTGTTAAGACCAGACACGAGCTGTGCGCCGCGTCAGAAGACAGAACCTATTATAATCAGTGATACTGTCTACACTGTATGCGAAATTCCCAACAGCAGCCGCGCCACATTCAGTGTAGGCAATATCACTAATTTTATAATCAATGGGCACTACTGCTTTTAAAAAAAATAATAAAAATTTTCGCTCGCGTCCTGTGTAGACACGGTGGCATGCTAATCACTTTCACACCAAATAATATACTTTAAAACAATCAGACCGCTTGGACAAATGTTTCACATGCTGAGAACGCTAACCTAAATATAAATATAAACCATAAATGTTTAAGAATCACTTACCTCTGAGCGATTCATGATCAGGTAGAACAGAATGGCGACCTCTTGAACCGCACGCTTGCGCCAGAAAACTACTGCAGCTCTGTAATTGGTCAGAATGCTTCGTTCGACTTTTCGGAGGTCATCTACTCTTCCCTGTGGATGACCTCTGACCTACTTTCTGTACGATCTGAATTTCTGCGTTTTGAATTTTAGAATATTGAATTTGATGTTCGGAATTTCTTTTTCATCTTGAAAACTTGAAGTTGTAATTTTAAAAACTGGATATTTGCAGTCTAAGAATTCAAAACAAAAAATCCGCTGTTTGAAAATACATGTCTAGAAAATTCTGCCATAAAAATATTCAATTGTGTTAAATTTCAAATGTTCAATATTCAATAAAAAAAAATTCAGAACTGTGTTAAATGTAATTTAATATTCAGTTTTGTTAAATGACACTTGTCAATAATTCAAACTGACACAATTCATAAGCACAATTCACATAAGCTCAGCCGGAGTATGGCCTGTCGTCTCCTGCTGGGCGGTGTTGATGGCATAAGGTAATTCGGGCAACCATTGGTCCCAGGACTGATGTTGCTGTCCAATGTATGAAGCAATCATTATTTTAACTGTTCTGTTTATCCTCACAGTCAGGTTACTCTGTGGATGATATGAAGTGGTGAGTTTTTGGACACATCCCCAGGATTTACACACCTCGGACAGGACGATGTAAGTAAATTGTGGACCCCGATCAGAAACTAGATACTTAGAGACCCCCCCCCCATCTAGAAAGATTTCCTCTCGGAGGATCTTCGGTATCTTTTGGGTCTTGCTGTCCCTCAGAGGAAATAGCTCTGTCCACTTGGTAAAGTAGTCCACAATAACCAATAAGTAAGTATTTATTTTCTTGCTGATAGGGAACGGTCCCATCAGCTCGATCCCGAGTGTGTGTCCTGGTTCAGTGACCAAAGTGTTCTGCATGAGCCCAGCTGGTTTAATATTGCCAGGTTTGTATTGCTGACATGGTTTGTAACTCTTCACGTAGCTCCAGACTTCCTTCCTCACGGACGGCCACCAAGCCACTTCTAATATTTTAAGAAGAGTCTTGAGTTGAGTGTCCTGGTTATCATGAAAGTAGTGCAAGAAGTTCTGAGTGAGTTTTTCCGGCACCACCATCTGATACTTAGCCCCGTCTCCTTTCAGGGCAACTTCTCTGTACCAGATTCCTTGTATATTTTCAGAGGTGATGGCCTGATCTTTGGAAGAACGTGGAGGGGAAGTAGAAGTTAATCGAAGTAAATCCATGTCGGGTTGTTGTGCCTTTTGAATCTCGTCGAGACTGAGAGGTAGCAGAGATGCATTAGTGGAGGTAATGGAGAGTCAAGACTGGATACTGGTGAGGGCTTACAAGCTCGAGATAAGGCATCAGGTACCAGATTTAGGCAGCCTTTGCGATGTTGGACTCAGAAATCAAATAGTTGTAGCCACAAGTTCTAGCGTGTCAGGCGGGAAGTGGTCATTGGGCAATTAAATGCCCAAGATAATGCAGCATGGTCAGTGAAGACATCGAAGGGCCTCCTAGGTAGTGTCTCCACTTTTTTACTGCCCAGACAACAGCCAAACACTCCTTTTCAGAGGTGCTGTAATTTTTCTCAGCCGAAGACAAAGTCCTTGAGGCAAAAGCAA
>JADLZN010011895.1:90000-92500 GCA_018155175.1 Sinocyclocheilus anophthalmus | reverse complement strand
ACGGCTCTCTCTCTCACACACATAGCTCTCTCTCTCTCACACACACACTCTCTCTTTCTCACACACACACTCTCTCACACACATATGCTCTCTCTCTCTCTCTCTCTCACAAACAACACATCACAACATATGCTCTCTCTCTCTTCATCTCACATAACACCACCAAGGACTTCTCTCTCTCTCACACACACATGCTCTCTCTCTCTCACTCACACACACAAACAAACACAAACACAATCTCACTAACACACACATACTCTCCACTCACCACACACATACTCTTCTCTCACTCACACCACACACTCTCACTCAAACAAAATTACTCCACTCACACCCCACATACTCTCTCGCTCCACTCAACATACTCTCTATCTCACTCACAAACACATACATCTCCTCACTCACACACACCACACACAACTCTCTCTCACGCACACACCCACACACACATACTCTCTCTCTCACAAACACACACACAAACACACACACACACTCACACACACACACATACTCTCTCTCTCACACACACACATACTTCTCTCTCACAACCCCACATACTCTCTCTCACTCAACACCCCCCCCAGACTCTCTCAACTAACCACACACAAACAGACTCGCTCTCACACCACACATGCTTTCTCTCTTCACTCACACCCACACACTCTCCTCACACACACATACTCTCTCTTCACTACACACACACTTCACTCACCACACATACTCTCTCATCTCCACTAACACAACTCTCTCTCCACACACGCACATACTCTCTCTCTCACACACACATACTCTCTCTCTCTCACTCACACACACAAACACATACTCTCTCTCTCACACACACACACATACTCTCTCTCCACACCACACATACTCTCTCACACACACACACATATGCTCTCTCTTCTTCTCACACACACACACACACATACGCTCTCTCTCACTCATCACACATACTCTCTCTCTCCTTCACACACACATTACTCTCTCTCTCTCTCTCTTCTATCAACTCACACCCATACTCTCTCTCTCTCTCTTCACTCACCAACCTACTCCTCCCTCTCGCTCTCACACCCACTTACTCTCTCTCTTTCTCTCTCACTACACCTACTCTCTCTCTCTCTCACACACACCTCAAGACAGCGCAGTCTGTCTCTCTCTCTCTCACTCACACACATACTCTCTCTCTCTCTCTCTCCCTCACACCAACTCTCTTCTCGCTCGCACTCCACACACACATTCTTCTCTTCCTCACACAACATTCTCCTCTCCACTCACACACACAACGCACACACTCTCTCTCACTCACCCACACACACCCACACACACAAAAACACACACACACACACACACACTCTCTCTCCCTCACACACACACACCCACACACTCTCACACACACACACACACCATACTGCTCTCCTCTCTCTCTTCTCACTCACACACAACCTACTCTCTCTCTCTCACTCACGCCCACACACACACACACAGACTCTCTCTCTCTCCCTCACCCCAACACATATCTCTCTCTCATACACTCTCACACTTACTCTCTCTCTCTCACTCACACACAAATACTCTCTCCACTCCCCCCACACACACATCTCTCTCTCTCTCCTCTCTTCCTCTCTCTCTCTCTCTCTCTCACACACACAAACCACCCACACTCTTCTCCACTCAACACACTCTCACACATTCTCACTCTCTCTCACACTCACACACTCTCTCTCTCTCACACACTTCTCACACACACACACACACATACTCTCTCTCACTCCCACACACACACACACATCTCTCTCTCATCACACCCCCCCCCCCCCACCCCCCCCACAACCCCCAACACACACAACTCTCTTCCACTCAACACACCCACAACAGTACTCTCTCTCACTCCCACACCTACGCTCTAAAACACAACATATGCTCTCTCTCTCTCACCAACACACCACATCCGCTCTCTCGCACTCAGCTCCACACCTATCTCTCTCTACTCACAATACTCTCTCTATCTCTCTCTCTCACTCCCAACTACTCTCTCTCTCTCTGCACTCACACACCTCTCTCGCTCTCTCTCTTCACTCCACACATACTCTCTCTCTTCTCTCACACTCACAACACATACTCTCTCTCGCTCTTCTCACTCACCCACATCCTCTCTCTCTCTCCCTCATTCACACACACACACACATTCTCTCTCTCTCACACACACACACACACACGCACATACTCGGCTCTCACTCACACACACACACATCCCAACTCTCTCTCACTCACACCCACACCCTCTCTCTCTCTCACACACACACACCCATACACACTCTCTCTTCACTCACACACAACCAACACACACACATACCTCTCTCTACTCTACCTCTATCTCTCACTCACACACCACATACTCTTCTCTCTCAACTCCCCCACACACCACACACACATCCTCTCCTCTCCATCACACACCACATTTCTCTCTCTCTCACTCACACACACACAAACTCTCTATCTC
>JADLZN010011895.1:0-85000 GCA_018155175.1 Sinocyclocheilus anophthalmus | reverse complement strand
CGACCATGAGCGCACAAATGCATTTGCTATTTAAACAACGTGGCGCAGGACGTGAAAATTAAAACTACATCGGGCTGAAACTAGCGAAAAACACTTGTATGATGTGTATGATAGGGCCTCAAATGTTGTAGGAGTAACAACTGAATATCTTGGCATGGTTTTTGCCAATTAAAGAAACAGAAATGGTAATAATCAATGAACCATAGTCATTTATACTGCAAAAACTGTAATTTATACAAAACTGCTCATATAAAAGAACACTACCACTGAAATCAATAAGATCAAACACAGACCACCTTTCTGTCCAGTCCTTATAGAAGACAGATTTGTTCATTTTCAGTGTGTGTCGGTTTCTAATAATTGAAATCTAGCAGCTTAACAGGTAACTTGTGTATATTATAATCACATTTTAGCATAGATTATATACTGCCAATTTTAATAGAGATAATCTGGGGAAATTTAAATCACAAATTTGATTTACATTTACAATAAATTATTTTAATCGAAGATTTTCATTTAGACAGTCAATCAGCGGGTTTAAACTCACGCTGACGACACCTGCTGCTCAAAACTGTGCAAATGCATCCTTTGAGGAAAAATAAATGCAAACGTGTGAAACGACAACTTCTACAAACCAACTGTAATCTAATGATAATGATCTAGCCTACAAATCAGAAAATACCAAATATAAATCTAATATGATTTTCAATACAATATTTTGATACAAATATGAAACTTGTATATCATTTGTGTTCTGAGTGCTAGTTTTTGTTGGTTTTGTTTTAATCAGGTCATTTCAGGCCATCACCAATCACTCTGACTGTCCAAACACACAGAAAAACTCCTGCTGAAGCAGCTGAGATCCACGTGACACTGTTATAAAGATGGCGTTTATTAAAGAAGAGAGTGAAGACGTGAAGATTGATGAAACATTCAGAGTTAAAGAAGAAGATACTGAGGAACAAATAGGTTAGTTTTCATTCTCAAAGCTGAACTCACTCATTTGATTCTTATTAAAATGTCCAGCTCTACAGAAATAAATTATATTCTTGAAGAATGTCATAAGTGTCCTAATTCTTTTTTTTTTATGACATGGAGCGGGTCGCCTCGTGTGAACAGTAGGCTTTTTGGTGTGCCATATGTTGTCCTATAAATAATTATTATAGTTTTTAGACCTTTTTTTATGCCTCTGATTACATGTTTACAATATAGCATAATATTGGTAGTATTTCAATAAAACAAAGTTTTAATTGTTAAAACATTTAGATTTAGACAAGGTTCTGTACTCCTATCATGTAGCATGTATCCTATCATTTTTGCTTGGGATCCCATCGTGTGGCAACATCCTGTGGAAAAAGATTAGTTTTTCTTTTTTTCTCTTTTAGTTAGTCTATATATGCATGATTTAACACCTACTACACTAATGACACTTACACTAAAAAATGCAATCACACAAGGGCCTGAAATTCGTTTTTTGAAAATGGGGGGGAATTACCCCTCTATGCGCCCAAGTCCTGAATAAAATTCTCTTTCGCAGCCTATTGCGCTTGAATGTTTTAAGTGGTAAGACTTAAAAAGACATACAAATGGTATACTTTAGTGGCGATGCAACAATGGACAGATTAAGTGAGTGACAATTCTGTCAACTCTCCTGAACCACGACTAAAAGTCTCTTGTAGTGCTGATGTGAAGCCATTTCTACATTCTGACAGCGAGAGAGAGGATGCAGTGCACTGAATAAATCATGCTCTGTGAAGGTACGCACCACAGCCACATTTCTGTGGGAAGCCTATATGTAATTATATAACGATGTATAATTTTATGCATTACCCACAATCCCGTGCCAAAATTTAAACCATGCACACACACACACATACATATAACGAATCAAACCATGTTCAGGATTGACTGTGATTGTACGAACCTTGACAAAGAGGTTTTTTTTATTTAAATTATTGTTATAATACTGATTTTATAATCCATACATATAAACAGGGATGGGCAACTTTGATAGTGACGAGGGCCATCATTTTTTTCTCCTTTATACCAAGGGGCCAGATTACTAATCCACGTCCACACCCTTTTTAACACCGTTTTACTCAATTTCCTTATTATTGAAGGAAATTAAAGTATTTTCTTATAATTATAATTATTTTAAAATTTTTGAAAATATATTATGTTTAATTTATATTTTTATTTATAATTAATGTAATGGTTTAAAAAAATTGTATTCACTATAAAACTTGTGCAGTTATGCTAATTCAGAAGAGAATCTTTGTTGTCAGTGGACAGCAATATTAACCCAACAAGCCAATGTAAACATCTCAATTGCATTGTCTGTAAATTTGCACCAAACAAATGTACAGAGGTCCTATTTTTTATTAGTGGCCTACAGAACATTCTCAAAACGACATAAGAGGACAGTTAAAAGGGGCTTAATTTAAAAAAAAAGTTTTAGAAGTTATTCCAAATGGTACCATAAAATAACACCGGGTTAGGGTTAAAGACCTAACTCTTAAAGACCAAATTTAAGACCTTGCACTCCAATTCAACCTTTAAACAATTTTTAAGAAAGGAGGAGTCAAAGTATCAAATATTAGATTTAGCTATTATTAATTATTTTAAATACATATAAGATATCGTGTGACTTAATTGTCTAGATTTTTATAATGCATTAGCTTCTTGTTGATCCACCGGTTCAAATTTAAAACAGTAGCAAAAAAAAAATAGCAGAAGACGGGATATTGAAAATGCAAATTCATTCTCTGCCAGCAGGTGTCACTTTCGGAGTGGCAGAATATGGCGGTTCCACGGTAACGTTGTACACAAAGCAGCAGCGCCTGACTTTGAAACATGCAGCACTCATATTTATTCAGTGAAATTGTGGCCTTTTGAAGTTTAACGCATATTAATCTATAACAGCAATCTTCTTGCCCGCTCCCAAATTAGGGACTTTGTTGACTATGAATTTTACCTTTAAAATTTGAGGCAAAAGTGCAACTCTGGCATCCCCGTTGTTTGTGCGTAGTGTACTACACTGTAATTAATTCGTAGAGCGGTTGGAAACTAGCGACCTCTCCTGTTTGGAGATAGTAGTAACATCATAAACTGAAAGCAAGCTTTACGTGACTTACTTTTCAAATGTTTTAAAATTGATCATCCGAGTCTTATATGATCCAGCGGGCCGTACTAAAAGAAACTGTGGGCCATCAGTTGCCCATCCCTGCTCTAATAAATCTAAGGGTGCTTTCACACCTGTAGATCGATTGCTTTGTTCCAAAACGGGATCAAAATTATTACAATGTTGCTTTTTATTCTTGGTGCGGTTCTCCGTTAAGTTTCTAAATGGACCAAATGTGTTAATACAAGTCACGCGCGAGTAAACGGTTCTCTCACTGGTCAAAGTTTCACGGTTTATTTTCCTGGATTCCACTCAGCTGTCACGGCTGTCATTCGTCAGGATGGAACGACAACAGCTTCGTGGGCTTATTGTTGTTTTTTTGTAGCTGTCGTTATAATAATTTATCATTTTGAGCAGGAGTCCAGGATTGATTGGGAAAACATTTTTAAAATGCACCTACTACAAAGAAGAGCAAATAAGACAGCATTATAAAACTAAAAAGTGCGCTTCTTTATTTTGAATGGCGAAGACGTGCTCAACCACAGACATTCACAGGTTCATTTTGAGGTATTAGCAAAACAACAAAGCTAATGCTTTTCACGGAACTTGCGTATTACCCATCATAAATTGTGATATAGCCTGGTTCGTTGGTCCGTTAGATCGGATTGCTTTCTCACTACAACCGAACCGCTCCAGAGTTCGTTTTCAATCGAGCCGAGACCACCTCGTTCAGGCGATCTTAGACCGATTGTTTTGGCGCGGATCCGAGCGCGATTGCCGTGTTCACATATGCCCAAACGAACTGAGCTAAGGGGGGAAACGCGCCAGGTGTGAAAGCACCCTAAATCTGCGGCCATTTTAGTGGCTTTAGTTGAAATTTCATGTTTTAATTTCAAAAGTGTTTGTTTTCCAGTAGATGGCAGCAATCTTCTGCTAAACCATGGGACATTTTTCATGTTATCTCCATGAATGAAACAAAAAATGTAGATCTTACTATTTGAATTTAAATAAAATTGGCAGTTAGCTAGAAAACATAACTTAAAAAAAAAAAAAAATATATATATATATATATATATCTATCCAAGGCACGAGGTACACTTATACTTACACAAACAACAACGTAGAGGATTTTAATTAGCTGTACAGCCAAAGAGACAAATGACAGAGGCAGCATGATTGGCTAAAATTAATGTAATTTAAAATTGTCTCAGTATTAATTACCATATCAAATGTATAGTAATTTATATCAGGAAGGCAGGTAGAATATATTTGACATAGTTCAATTTCATGTGAGATGGGTGCACTTAGTAAAACTACTCAAGTTCAATTTAGAGATTGTGCCAAAATAGGACATGCAATAAAATTGTATTTTACGGAGTGTCTATTTACATTAAGTGCAAATAGCCCGCCTTGTTGGAAGAGGCTATTTATACTAACTCCGCCCACCAATGTGTGATTAATCTAGTCAACACTACAAAAGTATGGGATGATATTAGACTCAAAATAATTAATAGATGCACGCACAATTATCCATGCACTGCATACATTTTATACATGTATCTTAATAACCACAAACAAATGCCTTTCAATTAGAGTCTGTGGAATTCAGGATTAAATGACTGTGCAGCGATTTTTACAAATACAGACATATACACGTTTGCGAATAAAATGTTCTGTTCTGCATTAATATATAATAAATTGCTCATGCAAAAAGGAATCCGTGCATTTGTGGATCAGGTGACACGCGTGCATTAATTGAAGTCTAGTTCCAGTTGATCTTGTTCGGTTCATTTGGATTTTAAGACTTCATTTTCGCAGTTTACAGCATTTCACGACGCTCACACACACAACTACCAACGAACAAGGCCCAGTGCAATTAATTAACGTGTACACGATTTGAAAAAATCGCAAATGTGCTCACTACACTGAAACAAATGCTTTTCAACCGGTGTCTGCAGAGTTAAGAATTACATTCATGTGCAGCATTTTCTTCAAGTAGAGACATATTTGTGAATACAAATGTTATAGTTTGTATTAAAGTATCATCATTTGAGCATGTAGCGATTAAAATGTGCATTTGTTGATCAGGCGACGCGCGTGCATTAATTCACGTCTCTTCTGAGTCGATTCTATTTGATTCATTTGAATTTTGAGACTTCCGTTCCGCCCTTTTAGCCTTGCCCAATACACACACACACACACAGCTCGCGATCCACGCGCAGCTGAGCCACAGAAAATCAGCGACCACTAGATGGCACTAGCCCCAGTCACATGTGCGCATTCCATCAGTACGGTTCTGTGAATGTTACATTGTTTTCTTTGTTTCTTTTTGGTTTGGTTTTGGTTTTCAACTTAACTTGTCTTAAGACGCAGAATAGCTTATATTAATTTTGCCAAACAAGAACTTATGACCGTACCTTGCGTTTGTTCTTCTGTAATTCAACAGCACGTTGTCAATTATTCCTTCCTTGTAGGCTATTATTATTATCATTATTATTATTGCAAAGATGAAGTTGACGATGCTGATTAGCCATATCTGCAGTACGAGAGAAATGTGCCTTTCATATAGTCCTACAGCATTGCAAACGCTGTAGCCTCTTCATTATCAGAATAAAATACAGTCAACCAAACATATACAGTAGATACACTATAGAATCTAGATACACTGGTTAATTAAAACAACCTGTAGTACAATCCGTGCCGTTCAGCCTGAGCTCGGGCCAAGCACATATTTGCTCATGTGAAGAGGACGATTTTTCATGTGAAGAGGAAAGGAAAGGACAATTCAGAAAAGAGAAGAAGTGGGAAAAGAAATAAAAGGAAAGAAAGAAAAGAACATGATTTTTCGTTTGACTTTTTTTTTTTTTTTTTTGGAAAGAGTGGGTTAAGTCAAAGCCTGGTTTAATAGGCCTAATAAATAATAGTCTGTAGCATTCAAATTCAAATAGGCAACATTGTGAATATGGAACCATTTGGATTCTGAGATTTGGAAATGAGAGAGTAAGAAAATAAATATCTCCAGAATAAAGTCCTTAGCCTATAATGCGAGATTAAACTCATTAAATATCCAGAAAAATGTAGAAATAAAATATTAAAGAATAAAAATAATTAAATTTGGAGAATAAAGTCGTTCATCAGCATCATCAACTTCATCTTTGCAGACACTGACTCAGAAAACAGTTTAGTAATAAGTAGCCTAAATAAAAAATATGTTCTAGCTATTTATGCGATCCGCTTGAGCGCGAAATAGGCTATAGCCTATAAAACACTCGTTTAGAATAGTTTAGTTTAAGTTAATTTAATAGTTTAATTAAATATAAACGTGCGATTACTAATGGCTTAAATGAGCGACTAATAGCCCTTTTAATAATAATAATAATAATACAAGGAAGGAATAACTGACAACGTGCTGTTGAATTACAGAAAGAAAGAAAAAAACAAGGTACCGTCATGAAGTTCTTGTTTGGCAAAATTAATATAAGCTATTCTGTGTCTCAAGACAAGCTCAATTAGAACAAGTTCAATAAAACATCTTTATTATAGGCTATTTCTACGGTAGAGGAAAATAGCCTAACCAAAAAGAAAAAGAAAACAATGTAACATTCACAGAACCGTACTCAGTGGAATGCGCACATGTGACTGGGGCTAGAGCCATCTAGTGGTCTGATTTTCTGTGGCTCAGCTGCGCGTGGATCGCGAGCTGTGGGTGTGTGGATTGGGCAAGGCTAAAAGGGCGGAACGAAAGTCTCAAAATTCAAATGAATCAAATAGAATCGACTCAGAAGAGACGTGAATGAATGCACGCGTGTCGCCTGATCCACAAATGCACATTTTAATCGCTACATGCACAAATGATGATACTTTAATACAAACTATAACATTTGTATTCACAAATATGTCTCTACTTGAAGAAAATGCTGCACATGAATGTAATTCTTAACTCTACAGACACCGGTTGAAAAGCATTTGTTTCAGTATAGTGACGCACATTTGCAAATTTTTCAAATCGAGTACACGTTAATCAATTGCACTGGGCCTTGTTAGTTGGTAGTTGCGTGTGTGGGGGACGTGAAATGCTGTAAACCATGAAAATTAAGTCTCAAAATCCAAATGAACCGAACAAGATCGACGCGAACTAGACGTCAATTAATGCACGCGTGTCACCTGATCCACATATGCACAGAATCCTTTTTGCATGAGCAATTTATGATATATTAATGCAGAACAGAACATTTCTATTCGCAAACCTATCTGTATTTGTACAAATCGCTGCACAACCATTTAATCCCGAATTCCACAGACTCAAACTGAAAGGCATTTGTTTGTGGTTAGTAAAATACATGTATAAAATGTATGCAGTACATGAATAATTGTGCGTGCGTCTATTAATTATTCTGAGTCTAATATCATCCCATACAAAAGACTATAGTCTTAACAATGGCACAAGTGGCATAAATGGTAAAGCGCGTACCAAAGTCGTTTTTGATGCCTGTTGCCAAACTTTTTTTTTTTTCCCTTTCAAATCTCATATCACATCGGAAAAGCATTTATTTTCAATAAAATTAAGGAAATAATCAAAAAGTTGAAAAAAAAGTATCGGGTAGGGTTAGGGTAGGTGTAAGGTGGCATCCATTTAATAATTTTAATTAAAATGATAATTTACACTCAATACATTATTATTGCATACTGTTTTATAATGTACTACAAAACTGAGTTGCATATAATTGCCACTATTTGCAAAGTTGTATAAACAGTGGAAAATCCTGCTATTTTAACAGCATAAATAGAATCGATAAATATTTACACTTAGCGTAAATAGCATATTTGCTAAAAAATACTGCTATTTTCACTTAATGTAATCTATAGCTATTCTATATCTATAGCTATTTGCACTTGCGCTGATTTATACTTGAAATGTCCGCTTGGGTGCACACGGCTAATATGACGTCATCGCGGTGTTGGCGGAAGTTCGCTTTGAGTGCGCGCAACCTCATTTCACGTATGCTTCTAGGTGTTATATCTAAGCCACTGAGCCATTATCTGGAACCTCAACAAACTAAACGTGAGCAGTGAAAGAACTAGAAGAAATAACTGCTAGCATACTTTGCAAGTGAGAGGAAACTTGCAATATGGATGCAGACAAACTCATGAAGACCGTCGTTTATAAATGCTGTGCTACCATCCGTTATAACTTAAGCTAAGTTCACACTATATGACTTTAAACGTCGGCAGATCGCTGTGCTGTTCAGACTACATGACTTGATTGTCTGTCTTTACGTCGTGGTGTTCACACTACGCGACTCTATGCAAATGATCCGCAACCGGGGGTTACACACTACACAAGCTGACAACAACTCTGTCACCCAACCACTCTACAAACCACGTTTTGTCACGAAAACACGCGCGAGAATTGGAACGGGAATGACGCGAAACAACACGTGAAACAGTTGTTTATTTGAAAATGGATGTCGGGAAGAAATTAGCGCTGCAAGCTGTTTGCTAGATGAAAAATTTTGCTCCATTTATTGTGTTTTCTTCCGCTGACCTCAACCCATGCCTTGCTCTCTCATTGGCTGTAGCTCATCACGACACCTGACACCACGTGATGTCGGCCGTCCAGTCCAGATATTTAGCATGCTAGATATTTGTTTGCCGTCGGTGAGGTATCGGCGACGCGTCAGCCAGCCTCTTTGATTGTGTATTGAGTATTTCACACACAAAGATTGCAGAGTGCCGATCACCCGCTGATTTTCCCCCGATCACGGCCCGACATGTCGGCGAGCTCGTTAACTTGTTAAAATCCTGTAGTGTGAACCTGGCATTAGAGTAACTAAAGTAAGACAAAATCATTTTATAGAAGAAAAAAAACAGCTAAACATTTGATATTCAGATTCTCAAATATATGTAAATAAATGTTAAAGTGTTGTTGAATGTTATATGTTAATGTACATAGTTGGTCAGTAAATTTAGGGGCTATGTGCACTATGCAGATTTTATTTACAACACATGAATTCATTCATTTATCCTGAAAGAAATAAAAGTGCCATGAAACTAAGTGCCATGGTGATGATGAGGCGAGCATCGGTGATTGCGGCCACGCCTCTTGTTTCTCATGCCGTGTCTGCTGGGCAGCGCCACACGAATCATGTCATTTGTTTTTTTTCTTATCTTGGTTCTTTTGTCGTAAGTTATGCTATTACTCCATTAATCTGTACTACCCTTACTAGTCTCTGGCCTATTGCCAGTCAAGTGCTTCAGGGACCCGTCTAGAGTGATAATGACTCTGATCTGATCATAAAGTCTTACATGAACATGTACGGAATTCGGTAGACAAATGTAATGTCCCAATACCTACAAAAAAGTCTCTTGGAGCAAAACCCGAAAACAAACAGGAAGTCCATTATTTTGAATTTTCTCTGAAAATTGTGTAGTTTTTACCATTTCAGGCATTGCATTTTAACAAACTATTCCTAGAGATTTAATCAGATCAACACCAAGGGTGACCATACGTCCTCTTTTTGGACCTAATAAAATGCATCTGGCCAGGATTTTTAAATCGCCCAAAATGTCAGTGATTCAGCTTTTGCTTTCTACAGTCGCCATTCATTGTGTGAGTTTTTGCATGGCTTTGACCTTTCTCTTTAGGTTCCACCTTCTTGCAGTTTGACCAATGTTTGTATACATGAGCAACCAATGATGGCATTCATCTCAAACATCTTACATTTTTTTATTTGTCTTTTTTCCATCTTAGACCTGATGGCGCTGAAAGAGGAGAGTCAAGAACTAAATGAAATGGAAGAGAAAAATCAATATAAGAATCAACATGATTTTATAACTGGAGAAAAATCTTTTAGTTGCTCACCGACTGAAATAACTTCAGGAAAAATGGATCAAAAGACAGGAAGGAGTAGTTATTGCACCTGCCAACAGTGCGGAAAGTGTTTCAGTAAAACGGGTATTAAAAGACACATGAGAGTTCACACTGGAGAGAAGCCTTATGCCTGCCAACAGTGCGGAAAGTGTTTCAATCAAAAAGTAACTCTTAAAAACCACATTAGAATTCACACTGGAGAGAGGCCTTACATATGCCCTCAGTGTGGAAAGAGTTTCACTCATCCTGGAAACCTTGGAGGCCACATGAGAGTTCACACTGGAGAGAAGCCTTATGACTGTCAACACTGTGGAAAGCGTTTCAGTCAAAAATCAACTCTTAAAAGACATGTTAGAATTCACACTGGAGAGAGGCCTTACGTATGCCCTCAGTGTGGAAAGAGTTTCACTCATCCTGGAAACCTTGGAGGCCACATGAGTGTTCACACTGGAGAGAGGCCTTATGCCTGCCAACAGTGTGGAAGAAGTTTCAACCGGAAAAGAAATCTTAATTCCCACATGACCGTTCACACTGGAGAGAGCCTTTTCACCTGCCAACAGTGTGGAATAAGTTTCACTCAAAAAGGAAGCTTTAACAGACACATGAGAGTTCACAATGAAGAGCAGCCTTACACATGTGATCAGTGTGGTAAGAGCTTTGATCAACATGGAAACCTTGAGGTCCACATGAGAACTCATAGAAAGAAACCCTACACATGCCCTCAGTGTGGAAAGAGTCTCGGTCAAAAACGACACTTTAAAGACCACATGAGAATTCACTCTGGAGAGCAACACTACACATGCCCTCAGTGCGGAAAGAGTTTCAATTATAAACAACACTTTGAAGACCACATGAGAACTCACACTGGAGAGAAGCCTTTCACCTGCCAGCAGTGTGGAAAATGTTTCAACCGGAAAGGAAACCTTAACAGGCACATGAAAGGTCACACTGGAGAGAAGCCGTTTATATGTGGTCACTGCGGAAAGAGTTTCAGACATAAAGCAGCCCTTAAGTGCCACATGAGTTTTCACATATGAAAGAACTGCTTTTTATGTCATCAGTGTGGAACTGTGGAAAGTTACACAGACAGGAAACCTCTTAGGAATCATGTAATCACACCAGAGAGAAGCCTGTACTGTGCCTCACTGTAGAAAGACTTACAGAAACAATGAAACCTTTAGGTTCACAGAAGCACCCCTGATATAGTTCAAAATACCCGAGCAGTCTCTTTTGTCCACTTTCAACCACTCTGTCCACACTTTTTCAAGGGCGGGGGTCAATGGGCAGGTAAATGCATGGGTTTTTCTTTGATATTTTGATCAAATGGATCAAATATATTCACACAATTTACACACAAATGTGAAATGAGACCATGGAAAAACATATGGACAGCTGCAGCTTCTTTTATCAGTTTCTCCTGATAGCTGCAAAAACTAATAGCCTCCAAACCACACCAAATGCTGTGGATGAAATGGAACTTAAAAATGAGGATCGGTGGAGAACATTGTGCTTAGTAGGTTTTTTCATCTTCAAACCACACTTACAACTTCAGCTGACAAAGTTTGCATCCCATCTGGAAAGATGCTTCCCATTATGTTTACGCATTAGATCAGTGGGCGGAGAGTAGGCTGTCTTTTGTGGCTGTTTGAATACATTTGACCAGATGAGTGTTTAAATCACAAAAGCAATCCGGTCAAATGCGTCTTCCACTACCTCTGGAAGTTGTTGGAAGTGGACAAGCTCAAAGGTTTGCACCTGTAGTTCTCTATTTACGATCAGATCTTAAGTCCAGGTGTAAACTTGGTTAATGTAAATATTTGCTGCATGTTTTCCTTTCATTAACAAAGTAAATGTGATAAAATGGCATTTGTGAAAGCATCTGATCCGAGCATTGTGGATATTGTAACATTGTTACCCTGATTTTTTTTTAATGGGGTCATTTTAATGGGTTAATATTGTCAGCTATTTTCATTTTTGTCTTAGTCTTAGTCCCCTGTTAAAATGTCCTTGTTAGTTTTTATCATATTTAGTCAACCTTATCCTTTTTAGTCAATGAAATCTTGACATTTCAGCAATAAGATCATAATTAATTAACCGTACAGCATTCATTTTGGCAG
Organism: Sinocyclocheilus anophthalmus; assembly: GCA_018155175.1. NCBI lineage: Eukaryota > Metazoa > Chordata > Actinopteri > Cypriniformes > Cyprinidae > Sinocyclocheilus > Sinocyclocheilus anophthalmus. The sequence continues at coordinate 72,891 of JADLZN010011895.1, read as the reverse complement.
CCATTTTTAATTTAGTCTTAGTCAAATGTACAGTTTAGTCATCATATTTAGACAACCTTGTCCTGTTTTTGTTTAGTCAAGTTTTAGTCAATGAAATCTCATTTGAAGTCACATTTTCGTCATTCTGTATAATGGTTAAACTGATAAAAAAATTCTCAAAATTATAATCGTAATGATTGTTGTCATTTGAGAAATTTACTCCAAAAACTCCAGCTTGTTGGTTGGTGTCTTCAGATCATCGTTGGCGGCGCTTCCGCAATGAGGAGTGAGCGTTTGCGCATGCTTGCCAGATTGCTTAAAATAAGCAGAAAATGTATCAATGTAACAGTGAAGCTCTGATTTGGGGATTAGAACTTTTGATATCTGGCAACCGCACACATGAGAGCTCGCGTAGTAGAGCAGTCCGCAATAACATTTTGTCTCCTTTTTTTTTGACGAAAATAAAAAGAGGTTTCTGGTAAAGTTTTTATCTTTTTGAAGACATTTTAGTCTTGTCTTATTTCGTCAACGAAATTGCATGTTGATATGTCTTAGTTATCATCTTAGTCATGGGGAAAAAAGCTCGTCAACGAACATTTTTCGTCATAGTCTCCATACTAATTAAAAATAGCGCAGGTGATTCATAGAAGAAAGAAATTAGTTGGCACATGACGTTTACGGTTCTCATCTGGGTCACGGCACCAATGTAACCCTTCTGGTTCTTCTCCCCTCACTCGGTCTGAGCAGGGGTCGAACCAGCGTTTCCGGCATGGGAGGTGGGCGTTTTAACAAGGACACTAAAGACCCCAGCTTCTAGCATCAGTCGCTGGTATGCCTCTTGAGATCAGGGGAGTGAGGTTTTCCCACACAGCTCTTACCAGCTGGCCTCCGTTACACTCACCCCCTTAAACCTCATTCCAGTCCGGGTCATGGCACCAATGTAACCCCTCGGGTTCTACTACTCTCACTTGCTCTGAGGGGGACTCGAACTGGTGTTTTCAGCATGGGAGGCAGTGATAACAAGGATGCAGAGGTGGACAGTCTTCAATAAAAATTGTTTATGCTTTGTTAATCTGTGCTTCTTTAGAATTAATGTATGTACTTTTCTTACCTCGCACTGACAATCACACATAAAAAAACAATTATGTGAGATGATGAAAAATGTCTCACCCCAAGAGCTTTTGGTTGGCCTGTCACAAATGCCTGAAGTCCATAAAGAGGTGAAACTCCTGCCACCTGTTGTACATAAACGGACACAGGAGCATTTGACGCAGTCCCAGCTAGTGTTGTTTGAATTGGTGGTTGCAGCTGGATGACAAAAGAATTCATGGGTATGGCCAGTGTTGGGGAAAGTTACTTTTAAAAGTAATGCATAACAACATTGCGTTACTCCCTAAAAAAACGTAACTCATTATTTTTATGGAAAGTAATGCGTTACGTTACTTTTGAAATCTGGTCAGGGCTTGCTTGTTTTTAATAAAAAAATTCTTCTTTTACAAATGTAAAAGCCATTTCACAACAAAAGTGAAATAAATACGCCTCGGGCTTAAGGAAATGTAAATTCACATCTGTACAGCAGAGGGCGCAGCTCAAACAAACCTTCTGGATTACATGAAGAATAGGACGCAGGAGAAGAAAATTCAACACTATTCAGCAATAACTAAAAAGAAACACAAATGTGTCGTTTTTGCTTCGTGTGGTTGAATTGGATCATCGAAGTTCAGTAGCAAAGACGTTGGTTAATAAAATGGGATTAAATACATAAATGATATTTGTCTTATTTAACATCTAATTGTTGCAGGTTTATGTAATAATCTGAGTTTCCATTTGATTGTTTTTATTCATTTTGTTATTCATTCACTTTTATTAATTCAGTTTGATGAGTAAATAATATTCATATTTGGTCTAGAACGCCAGTAAACCTTTTTACACAGTGGCACACACAACGCTCTGCACTTACTCATGATTTCTGTCACCATGGCAACACCAGAGCTGTCAGTCAAGACATGGGAAACGAAAGTACTTGCGTTACTTATTTGAAAAAGTTACTCTGATATTTCCTTCTAAATGAAAAAGTAGTGCGTTACTTTACTAGTTACTTGAAAAAAAAAGTAATCTGATTACACCAAACACTGGGTATGGCAGTCGACATTTCGTTTCAGGATCTGAAATTGGCCTGTACAAAGTGGGAGTTGTGGTCTTCATTCCCACAGCCGATGCAATCCAACGGGACTCAGGCAGAAATCATGTTCATGGATGAGCTAATGATTTATTAACATAGTAGAATGAGGCAGGGTGAGGCTGAAAAGCGTCGAAGCGAAACGAGGCGCTGAAAGAGCGTGACACACTGCTCGAAAGCAGCAGAGCTTCTATTATGCCACAGTCGACCGCTTCCGATCCTTCCAGTCGTGCGTATGTGGGGAAAAGCGGCGGAGACTTTTATTATGCCACAGTCTCGCGCTTCCGCTGCTTCCGGTCGTGCGTGTGTGGGTTAAAGCAGCGGAGCTTTTATTATGCCTCAGTCGAGCGCTTCCGCTGCTTCTGGTCTTGTGTATGTGGGGTAAAGCAGCGGAGCTTGTATTATGCCACAGTCGACCGCTTCCAATCCTTCCGGTCGTGCGTATGTGGGGTAAAGCAACAGAGCTTTTATTATGCCACAGTCGAACGCATCCGCTGCTTCCGGTCGTGCGTATGTAGGCTAAAGCAGCTGAGCTTTTATTATGCCACAGTCAAGCGCTCCAGCTGCTTCGAGTGCGATTGTGGGGTAAAGAGGCAGAGTTAGTATGCCAAAGCTCGGAGCGCTCCCGCGCTTCCGGTCTTGAGTTAGTGAGGGTTAAAGCGGTGGAGCTTTTATTATGCCACACTTTAGTGCTTCCGCTGCTTCCGGTCGTGCGTCTGTGGGGTAAAGCAGAGGGGCTTTATTATGCCCCAGTCGAGCGCTCGCTGCTTCGGGCGTGCGTATGTGGGGGTAAAGCAGAGGGGCTTTTATTATGCCACAGTCGAGAGCTTCCTCTGCTTCCGGTCGTGTGTATGTGGGGGTAAAGCAGCGGAGCTTTTATTATGCCATAGTCGAGCGCTTCCGCTGCTTCCGGTAGTGTGTGTGTGGGGTAAAGCAGCGGGGCTTTTTTTATGCCACAGTCGAGCGCTTCCGCTGATTCCGGTCGTGCGTATGTGGGGTAAAGCAGAGGGGCTTTTATTATGCCACAGTCGAACGCATCCGCTGCTTCCGGTCGTGCGTATGTAGGCTAAAGCAGCGGAGCTTTTTTTATGCCACAGTCGACCGCTTCCGCTACTTCCGGTCGTGCGTATGTGGGGTAAAACAGCGGAGCTTTTATTATGCCACAGTCCAGCGCTTCGCTGCTTACGGTCGTGCGTATGCGGGGGTAAAGCGGCGAGCTGTATATGACACAAGTCGAGCGGTTCCGCTTACTTTGGTTGTGGTATGTGGGGTAAAGCAGCGCTGTTTTATCATACGAGATACGTTTAGTTCTGTTATAATGCTACTCTGTGCGGTCATCACCGGTCTATTAAAACACACAACATATTAAAGCATCTTTGGTGTTTCCATGTTTTCTACAAAACGGAAATCGAGGGTGTTTGACGTCATTGGCAGGCGACACAATGACACTATGAACACGCTCCGTGTCACTAGATAAAATAGTTTATTTCTCTGGATTTAAACATTCTCCAAAACATTTGGGATAATGTAAGTACAAAATAGTCAGCAAAATATATAGCACTGTTCTAGTAGTTTTTGGATATTTTAATAAAAAAATCATTACAATTGTGCCCTTAAAAAATAAAAACTTTTAAGTTCATTAAATAGTATGTATTGTCATAGTTGTCATTACCATTGGTAGAATTATTGTTATCAACTAGAATAACTTCAATCTGATTTGTATCATTTACATTTAGGGCATATAAAAAAAAAGCAGACATAATACAAAGATCACTTCATCACTTTTATAAATGTAGTCAGATATATTGTAAGTATATAATTTGTTGTACCAAGAAAAAAAAATCCTCTCCGCCCCTTTTTTTTTTTTTTTTGTACTTTGCTCTGAGTTCTGTTCACTTGTCCGAGATAAGCCATTACAAACTTGTCATAAAGGGTAATTGCTGATACTTTTTCCAGAATGAAAGGGGAAGAGGGGGATTATGAAAAATGGCAAAGTGGGCGTTTCAGAAGATAATAAGAAGTTTAAAACCACACACAAAAAAAAAAAAAAATATATATATCATATATATATACTATAATTGAAAAGAGAAGTTTCATAAATGCTACGTTGTACTTTATAACAAGCAATTTACATGCTGGTTTGGTAACACTATTTAATAACAGATTACACCTTTTTGAAACATATAAATACATCTGAAATCATTAGCATTCATTGTCCTCTTATCAAATGAATTTCAATTGTTGTGTTGTGAGTGCATGCTTAAAACAAAGGATTTACAGTTTTGAAGAAGAATAATTATCATTCTACTAACATGCTTTCAATTTCCATTCTTTCCCTAAAAGTCACTTTTTCATAGCTGTTCGTATAAAGAGGACACACAGACTATGAATACTGGGGTTCTTGTTTCCAGATTCTGGTATTGTTTGGTTTTGTTTTCATTTTTTTTTTTTTTTTTAATCAGAATGGTATGAACCTTGGTGATTCTTGCAGCACTTGCTATATTAACAAAGAAACAATAAAAATAGTCACACTGGTGTTGTTCTTGGTCAAAATTGACCACCGTAGGAAACATGAAAAATACAGAACAATTTTTGGGGGTACAATCTACAAATGCAGTTTAATTCACACTTTCCAACGTGTTGAAAAGTGAAGTAACAACACAAGAAGTGGTACAGTTAGATATTTTTACAGATGAGATCATTTTATTTTGATTCTTGCTATTTACCTTTATTTTTGCTGATTTTGTTGACTTCATAATCTTGAATATGATTTGTGTAAGTGTTATTGTTGCTTTGAGTCATTAGTGATTAATCCAATGCATCACAGTCGACTGAAAGTCAAAAACATTTAACTTAAGCGGATCTGTTTCTCCTTCAGTCTATTTCTGTAATAATACACAAGTGCTTTTAGTAAAGTGCTATTGCAATTAATAAAAGAGAATTAACTGAACAAAAGTTAAGAGTCAAGTGCTCAACTAAAGGAAACACCAACAACCATAATGGTGACTTCAATCTAAACCTCTTTATAGATAGATGTACTAAACTGTTTTTGTAATAAGTGAAGATGGTAATGCTGTTTTTGGAGCTGTTTAATCATCCTTTGCTGAGATCTTGTAAGATTTAATGTCTTCTTTTATTTCAATTGATCTCATCTAAGGCTGTGTGACTGTAGTTGTTGTGCTTCTGCTTGTCTCTTCTCTTTTTTCTCTTCTTGTTGTTCCTCTTTTCTGCAGTGATTCTGCTTGTTAACAGAAGGTGTTCACCACTAATGCATCAATCTGCAGAACGGTAGTTCTCCATTAGCAGGGTTGGAGACGCCTGAACTAGGTAATGCATAAGGCTGTGCAAGCATATAGTGGCTACACCATGGCATTACAGATGGTTTTCTTTATTTCTTTTGCACCAGGTGGCAATAATCTGTCTCCATTTAATTGATTTTAAGTGTTTTTGCTTAATGTTTTACTTAAATTTACTGCATTGATTGAAAAATAGTGCATATATGTGTGTGTGTGTATATCAGGGGTGCCCAAACTCGGTTCTGGAGGGCAGGTGTCCTGCAGAGTTTAGCTCCAACTTGCCTAAACACAACTGCTGGAAGTTTCTAGTATGCCTATTAAGACCTTGATTAGCTAGTTCAGGTGTGTTTAATTGGGGTTGGAGCTAAACTCTGCAGGACCCACGGCCCTCCAGGGGACCGAGTTTGGCACCACTGGGGTATATAACTATATACACACACAACACACACAACATAAGAAGAGTTCATTTGCAAAAACCGATAAACGCCACTTTTTAAAAAAATGATTGCCGTGCATTATTCTTCACATATAGCGCAATCTGAACCCTAAACAAGCTTCCTTGTTGTTTTTGAACAGAAGCCGATAAGTCCATTTTAGGGAATCAGCGTGCTGTATTCAGGTCAGGTGGCAAGGCTACTTTCACTTTGAAAAGACTTGCTAGCTGAGAGGAGTTTCGTCAAAGCGGACTAAAAGTGGAGCTTCAGGGGGCGAAAAAGGAAAATAAAAGCTGAAAGGTTTTCACGGACGCTTGCAAAAGCATCGCGTTACACTGATGAGGGAAAAGCTCAGTGTATTTCGTGTAATCACATCCATACAGTCTATGATCACAACAACAACGTTTGTCAAGCATCTACATTGTCATCTGAGGAGATTACAAAGATTAAACCAGCGTTTTGTTTTGTTTTTAACTAAAACATGAAAATGCTGGAGTATTGCTTTTGCGATAAAACAAACTTTAAGATGGAAAAAAAAAAAAAAAAAACATATTCCCAATGAACTTTAATTTAGTAATAACTGTATTGGTTTAAGTTATTATTACTTAATCAAAACAACACAACTGCAGTTTGATTGATATTACTTGGAATGTGCAATTTAAAAAAAAACGTGATTTCTGAAAATAAAAATGGAGTTATCGTTTTTTGCAAATGAACTTTTCATAATACAGTGGGTCCGGAAAGTATTCAGACCCCCTTAAAAATTTCACTCTTAACAATATTGCAGCCATTTGCTAAAATAATTTAAGGTATTTTTTTCCTCATTAATGTACACAAGGACCCCATATTGACAGAAAAACACTGAATTGTTGACATTTTTTGCAGATTTATTAAAAAGGAAAAACTTAAATATCACATGGTCCTGAGTATTCAGACACTTTGCTGTGACACTCACATATTTAACTCAGGTTTTGTCCATTTCTTCTGATCATCCTTGAGGTGTTTCTACACCTTCATTTGAGTCCAGCTGTGGTTGATTATACAGATTGGACTTGATTAGGAAAACCACACACCTGTCTATATAAGACCTTAAAGCTCACAGTGCATGTCAGAGCAAATGAGAATCAAGAGGTCAAAGGAACTGCCTGAAGAGCTCAGAGACAGAATTGTGGCCAAGGCACAGACGGCCAAGGTTACAAAAAAAATTTTGCTGCACTTAAGGTTCCTAAGAGCACAGTGGCCTCCATAATCCCTAAATGGAAGACGTTTGGGACGACCAAAACCCTTCCTAGAGCTGGCTGTCCGGCCAAACTGAGCTATCGGGGGATAAGAGCCTTGGTGAGAGAGGTAAAGAGAACCCAAAGATCACTGTGGCTGAGCCCCAGAGATGCAGGCGGGAGATGGGAGAAAGGTGTAGAAAGGCAACCATCACTGCAGCCCTCCACCAGACGGGGCTTTATGGCAGAGTGGCCCGACGGACGCCTCTCCTCAGTGCAAGACACATGAAAGCCGCATGGAGTTTGCTAAAAAAACACATGAAGGACTCCAAGATTGTGAGAAATAAGATTCTCTGGTCTGATGAGAACTTTTTGGCCTTAATTCTAAGCGGTATCTAACCAGGCACTGCTCATCACCTGTCCAATAAAGTCCCAACAGTGAAGCATGGTGGTGGCAGATCATGCTGTGGGGGTGTTTTTCAGCTGCAGGGACAGGACGATGGGGGCAATGAGGGAAAGATGAATGGAGGCAAAATCAGGATAGCCTGGACGAAAACCTTCTCGAGGTGCTCCGGACCTCAGACTGGGCGAGTTTACCTCTTCCAACAAGACAAGACCTAAAGCACAAAACTAAAATTAAAGACGGAGTGGCTTCACAACAAACTCGGTGACGGTCTGAATGGCCAACGCCAGAGCCGACTTAAACCAATTCAGCATATTGGAGAGACTAAAAATGTGGCTGTCCACCAACGTTTACCATCTAGCCTGACAGAACTGGAGAGGATCTGGAAGGAGGAATGGCAGAGGAGCCCCAAATCCAGGTGTGAAAAATTGTTGCATCTTTCCCAAAAAGACTAATGGCTGTATTAGATCAAAAGGGTGCATCTACTAAATACTGAGCAAAGGGTCTGAATACTTAGGAACATGTTATATTTCAGTTTTTCTTTTTAAATAAATCTGCAAAAATGTCAAAAATTCTGTGTGTTCTGTTAATATGGGGGCTGTGTGTACATTAATGAGGAAAAAAAATTAACTTAAAATGATTTTAGCAAATGGCTACAATATAACAAATAGTGAAAAATTTAAAGGGGTCTGAATAATTTCCATACCCACTGTATATAATATATTATTTGTAGTCCTGCCGAAAGTTGGCAGTGCTAAATGTTGGGTTTTGCCAAAGCTTGGCTTAAGCTGTTGTGGTGTTCATTATATGTTTCTAGTATTGTGAGATGTGTACAGAGCATTTATAATTGCTAAACTTGGCCCAAAAAGTCACTTTTTTACCAAAACCAGAAACTAAAAAAAACATCACTATTTTGTGACCCGACACAAATGGACCAGCTGACATAATTGGGTTAATCACTATTCAACCACTAACACTAGATTGTTAGAGAAGACGCGGAAAAAGAAGCGGCTTCAGATTCAGAGTCACAGCGTGTCCAGGCAAGCACCAGGGACCGTCTCCTCCTGAGGAGTCAGACTACAGAATATGTCACCACAGTGACACAGGGATTAAAGTTCCGCGCCTACGACGATTTCCGTAGTTCATAAAGGGACAGGTCACGCTCATTCATGAAATTGATTCGCGGTTCGACACTATCAGTGAAGAATGATTCAGTGATTAAATCAGGACTTGCAGCCACCTGCTGGCGAATGTTTAATTTTAGCGTTGTAGAATTTCAGTTATTTAAATCATTTATTTCTGTATTCAAAATTTTATTTTTAAAACATTAATCTCCACATGAATTTATGAATTGAATTGCACTCATGCTACCTCTGAGCCTCATTAAACATCTGAGCTCGTGTACGCAAGTTTTTTAGTTACCTGAACTTGCGCACAGCTTATAAATCTGGTGGAGAATTGTAGAATGACAGCCTTGCCAATTATATTTATGACCGTCAAACGAAGTAATAGTATATCGTTAAACGTAAGATAGAATGTTTTTTGTTGTTGGGGGTTTTATACAAGGCTTTGCTGTATTGCGCGACAAAATAGCAGCGGGAAACAAGACCGATGAGGAGTCATCGTAGCATCAGGCACCTGCCCAGGCATCTGTGAAAGGAGAAAAACTGACCTTAAGTCTCTAAAAGGAATAAAAAAATAGGTCACACAAATATTATAATAGGCTACACTAAATTACAGATTAACAAAAGCAGAAAAAAATACTGTGCAACAAGTATAGGCTACGCTCGTTTTTTGTGACACACTCAATGATTTTATTTCTTTTCTTTTACTATTATTGATTTAAAGGTGCCTAGAATGCATTGAACAATAGTTTAAAATTGTTGTATCTGATGTCACCGGAGTGTGTATGTGAAATTTTAGCTCAAAATACCCTACAGTTAATTTTTTATAGCTTGTTGAAATTGTTATTTTTAGGGTATGAGCCAAAACGCGCAGTTTTTGTGTTTGTCCCTTTAAATGAAAATGAGCTGGTGCTCCCGCCTCCCTTTTCAGAAGAGTGCGGAGCTTCAAGAGCTCATCCTCGAGGGCATATCAGTGTTACGGCTTAACTGGTGGTGGCCGTGTGACCTCACATTGCTTCCAAATGCAATTTTAACTACCACATTCCTATTCACGATCATTCTGGTAGCATGTGAAGGCAGCATTAGTGAAAACAGGCAGAGACAATGGTAGCTTTTAGCAACATTAGCCTAACAGAGAGCCAAGAGGCTCTTTTGGAAAACAAAATATGACGCGTGATCCTTACTTTGTCTGGAGCTGAAGTTCGTGCACAAAGCGTTGGTATCAATCCCTCTTTCAGAAGCAATCTTTGCACAACTCCAGCGCTGAACTGACCCTCGTTTGTGAGGCAGTCCGGTGTAAAAACGTATAGGACTTTGCCGTTTTTTTCCGGGACATTTCCTTCGAAAATGAAGGAAATTAAATGAAATGTAACCATCGTGTCCTCAGTGCTCTATGGAGACTCCTATGTTCGTTGGTACATCCGAACACACTACACTTTTAACGACTCTTTGTCGCTGACATTGTACCTCTAGCAGCTACAGCAAGAAAACAGTAATAGCGGACTGCTGCTTCTCACTCAGGGCTGTGTCTATAGGGTAGGGGGACCATGACCATGCAATTTCCCAGGATTTCTATATGCCTAAAAATATATAAGTTGGCTTTGTTGCTGTGTGCAGGACCGCTCGGTGTAGGACATCAACATACCTCGAGAGATTGTGAAAGAATAAGGACACGTCGGATGGTACTTGATGTCATACACCCGACGGCTGCCACCGCAAACAGCCAAACCCTGGATATTTTAGGCAATATTGAAATCCTGGCCAGGACGCGTCCTGGGAAAATGGCACGTATGATCACCCTACTATAGAGCAGAGAGCGTCACAAATGGGTGGGACTTTCCCCGAGTATGACGTCATACGTAGTGAGAAATCTTGAACTGCTAGTGTGGAGAGACTGTTTATGATTTATTGGGATTAAAAAAAATGAGTGGGTGGATTTTACATTATGGCTGGTGTTTTACACACTGCAGCACAAAAACTGTGGTCAAACAACCTTATAAAAGTGATTTTGAATTCCTATGGCAACTTGAATCCATCTGATCGCACAGGCGCCTCACGCACACACAAACAACATTAGTTCTAGCGTTGCCTGACGTTTCAGCCATTCATCATCAAACTAAAATGCAGTCAACCAAACATAAAAGTTGCACTGTTTATTTGAAAATGTCCGCTGTAAAATCAGCGTGCAGCGCCCAAACCATCATTTTTGCGCATGTGAAGGATTTTACACAGAAATTAGAACATGAGTGAAGTATAAAGCAATGTTTAGGCTACATAATGAATAATATTTAAGCAACCAAATCTTACTAATATGGCAAAAATGGAAACATTTGGATTCTTGTGGTATGAGACAGGCTCGTGAGCCCAATGCTGTTTCAGTTTTGCTTGACATTTGTATGCTGTTTATAATGAATGCCACTATAACCTAATTTGTGTTTTATTTTATAGTTTAATATATTATTTTTTAACTACTTATTTGTTATTCTTGTTCTGTTCTGAATACTGTTAAATTTAAAATATTTGTTGTAGAGTGAATATTTACCAGTAATTTAAAATAAATTACATAAATTAATGTAGCCTAATTGTTTGCAATTACAAGGTTAACGGATGTTTTTGGAGTAAGATCAATTTTTCTTTCATGAGATTACTTCCTCTTTTTGGCCAGGTTTTGTCCAAGTGTGGCCAACGTAGCAATTCTGTTGCTAAATTTTAGCAACTTTTCAGACTACCCTAGCAGCTTTTTCTTCCTAAAGCACCTAGCAACAAATGTAGCTATTTTTAAAATTTATTTGGCAACTTTGAGCAACTTTTGATAGGTGATTCAAACGATAAAAGGCACACATTTTCCATCTAAATTACACAAGAGGAAACCAAAGATGTCTAGCGGTACACACATCACATGAATTAAGCTATCTGCTATTTGTAATTGTTCAATTTAATAATAATAATAATAATTGAATAATTGTTATTTTATGATACACCTTGTTAGTAATAGCTGGTACCTGCGACTGTTGATAAGTTAGTACACTGTAAGAAAAATATCTAGAAAAATGTAGTAATTTTCCAGGACATTATCCATTGTAACCATGTCACACGAAAACACAAAATACAATGCGTAATTAAAAATTCAGGTAAACAACCTGTGAAAAATCAATACGGAAAATTTGCTTACATTAACATAGTAGATTGTGCCCTATTTTTACAGACTTTTCTTAAAGTGTAGCATACTGACTAGTACTAATACACTGCTTAAAACTATAACTTCAGAATTTGTAGTATTACTAGTTTACTAGCTAATAAAAAAATTTAAATTGTAATTGTTTAAAAATGTGTAAGTGTTCAATAATTCAATGTTGTATTTAAAAATACAGTTATATTTGAATATTATATTACCTTTTACAAACAAATAAAAGGTAATTTGTTTGGTGTCATCGTGCAATGACATCACAACGTCATTTAGCAACAAATCGACCTTCCTTTAGCAACTTCCGCTGAAAATTAGTTGGCAACACTGTTTGTTTCTCCGTGTCGTAAACTCTAGGGGCGAGGCTTCTAAACCAAGGTGTTTTTAGGGGCGTGATATGCAAATGACGATTGTTTTCTGCTGCCACATTTATCAACGTGCGATCATTCGTAAGATGAGATTGGCGGCATACAAATGTTTCGTGAATCACACGTGAACTCTGTCGTAAGTTGTTTTGTGCGCACAGATCTGCACTCGGTTCTACGTTAGATTGATAAATGAGGCCCTGTAGCTCTTGTGTGAATCTTCCTCATCTTACATTGAGCTCCACGGTTTCTGTCCTCCACAATGCTCTTTGTGTGTTAGTCTCTGTTGACCTCGTCCCCTGCAAAACAACAGTCATGTACCCACTGAAAATACTCACTACACACTAATAGCCTATTTAAGAAGAGTTCGATCATGTCAATTTGTAAACTCACTCTTTGGCTTTTTTTGTCACAAACTTTATTGACTGTTTCAGCTGGGCCTTCCCGGGATGAAACGATGAAAACTTCTTCCTCTTAGCCTCGTTATCAGTTTTGCAAGATACCTACAAGACATCACATATGTTTAGTAACAGAAAATATTTAATTGGATAGGTAAAACAATATAAAAATGGATATTAAAAAGATTGAAACAACCTTCTGAGCTTCTGTTACTGTTTATAGTCTCTGAAGATGAGTTGCCCCAGTCTTGAGTATAGTATACTGTGGAAAAAGAGAAACATTATCTGAGAAAAATATAGTATAAATATAATTTTGACATTGAATATATTAGTTTTACACAATTTAGATAACCAGTCTTACCTGGTTTGTGTATGATGTTGAAGTGGATTCTTCTCAGAACTGTGCAAGCTTACAAATGTTTCAGTCTGCAGTCTGTCCTCGAGAAGTGTGAGCGACCGGAGATCAGTGCAAACACAAACATCTTTGCAGCCAGGGGTGGGGTGTTATTCATATGCTAATACTCGTTGCTAGTTTTGGTTAACAATACCTATAAGATATCAAATTTGCCCACTGGCCTCTGACCATCTGCTGACTGGCTTCATCACTCTGTCTCCTCTCCACCAATAAGCTGGTGTGTGGTGGGTGGTCTGGCGCAATATGGCTGCTGTCGCATCATCAAGGTGGATGCTGCACACTGGTGGTAGATGAGGAGATACCCCCTGACAATGTAAAGCGCTTTGAGTGCCTAGAAAAGCACTATATAAATGTAATGAATTATTATTAAGAGTTTCACTGTTATTGCCTAGGAAAAGATATACGTCATAATACGCATTTTTGGGGGGCATTGTCACATATTGTAGAGGGTAATATGCAGAAACCACTTTTATTCCTATGGTCAGGAAAAGGAAACAGGTCTTGTTTCTGTGAAATAATATTGAAACCAAAGAATGAAGTTAGGAGAATGGAGAAAGGATCCTTCAAATTGTAAGTCAGACACGTTCTCTAAATGATAAAAAAAAATGATAAAGCTTGCTATATCTGTGTTCAATAATATTAGGACTTTTAGAAGGCGTTTGTGAAAACTTCCCTGGCTCACCCCCCGGCCTCCCCTGAAGAAACAGGCAAGCACCTTAACTGCTGGTTATAACATCATGAAAGGTTTGACAGCCACCAGTCCGATAAGGTTGCCAGGTTGTCACAACAATACCTGCCCAATTGCTACTCAAAACTAACCCAAAACTAGCCCAATGGCGTTCAAGAGGGGGTCCCCCAGTAAAAAATCACGTTTCGGGGGGGGTAAATACTAGGGGTGATCCGATCAGGATTTTTGAGGCCGATCACAATAAGCAGTATCTGCCGATACCGATCACATATACCGATCTTTTTAAAGCCTTCTTTTTATCATGTAGAATTATTTATAGTAATACTCCAATTAGGAATTTTAGACATTTATTCAGGCGACTGAAAATCGGGGAATCCTCTCTTATATGGTGACTCTGTGGAGGGGATTTTTTGTATTGAGGGGTGGAGGGGAGCAGTTTTTAGACATTTTTAAAAAAATATCATAGTGTACTCCACCTAAAGTTCCGATCAGGCCTCACATTTGTGTTTTTACATGCGTGCAATTGATGCACAATAGCTTACAAGCAGGCACAAAAAGTTGCTCAAGCAGTGGCAAAAACATTTTCAAATACTGTCTTAAGTTTATCACAAACATTCTAAATCAAACTTACCATGACAGTCAGCCTATACTCCTTTCATTTGATTTTACTCTTTATACCCATGAGTGCCGTCTATTATTGCCTTGTTTATCGAAAAGTGCTTTTTTCCTTTAAAACTAGCCAACAAAGCCATATGTGTTAACTGTGAAACACAGTAGACTTTAACAATATGCATTTATGATGTAATTACTAAATTTCCATTGACTATTGATCTTCACAAACAAGCGCTGTTACTTTAATTCAGCCCTTGCAGCCGACAAAAACCCCGACTCGGTGCGGGAAACGATCTCTGCACTGCCAGACTCACCGCTCCTGAAAACCACTGCCGAACGCAATGTGGCAGTGGGAACGCTTAATCGTAACATGAGGCGCAGAAAGAAAAAAGTAGCACCGCACTGCAAGGGAGTAAGTGAACCTGGCTTATGTGTGTGCGCTGTGAGTGACGCAAGGCGCTGTGTGCACGCTAAGCGCAGAATGGTTAAACTCTGGCAACAATTTAAAATAATTGCAATTTATAAACTTTAGTGACGATGCAACATTGCCGCGATTGTGCAAGTGACAATTCCTGTGTCAACTGTGCAGCGTGCAGCTCGCTTATAGTGCAGAAGCGATGTGATTTGAAGCCATTTGAGCATTTTGAGACGGAAAGAGAGCACGCGTGTGGGATTCAATCTCGCGCTGTTTTGAAATTTGTCCACAGAAGGTTCAAATTTCTTTAAGAGTTATTTAAGAAGGAAAATATGAGTTGCACCTCACTTCAGCAATCTTATTTTACCGTGCCAGACGAGCGGCGCGCGGCAGGTGTGCCAAACCTCTCCGGCAGGCGAGTCTGCCATAGCTAATTGAGAGGTAGAGGCCTATAGTCTAATACAGGATATGCACTTGCGATCAGTCATCCCGAACGTGCTTATCGGCCGATAGTGATCGGTGGCCGATCAATCGGAGCACCCCTAGTAAATACAAATGCACATCAATTAAGACAATTATTTTGGTCAAAATTCAATCTTAGCCTAAAAGCGAGTCAACGTACGATTGTAGCCAGTTTGAAGGTTTTGCAAAACCACCGCCCCAATGCAAGCGCGTGCGCGTTCAGGGAGGAGTATATGAAATATAGTTACGACCAGGACAGAGCCGTCGCGATTCTTCCTATGTACAATCAATGCAGTAGGGTGTAGCGTACCGGCTGCTGAATCCATCGTGCAGTGTGAATTCTACCCCAGATAGTCACGCTGTGTGAAAACAACGGCGATCCGACGACTTTGAAAATCGTGCAGTGTGAACTCAGCACTAGAAAGTCAGCAGAAAGATAAATGGCATCTCTTTTGTTTTAGGTGTGTGTGAATGCAGATGTAAAATCACGGTAGGTGAGTCTGTCACCTTTTGTCTTTATTGTCTCTTGCTGCTTCTGCCCCGTTACTTTAATTGATGGTCATTGTTCATGCTAATCAGTACCTGGGTTAAGTGTGAATGTGATGTCTGTAGCTGTGACCTTCCCTGATCTCTGTGATAATGAGTGTTATAGTTATGCTGATTAGATTAGAGTTGCTGAAAATCTGGGCAAATTACTGTAACTGCTTGCATCCTTAATCTTCTGATGACAGCCTCCTGAAATCAGTATAAACTACAGCGATTCAGTGCTTTAGTCAGTCTTGATGACACACAGTAGCATCTCAATCAAGAACCTGATGAAGATTCACTCAGCCTCTGATCTTCACTTCTGAGTTTCTTACAGCCGTAAAGGGATATTGCAGGTATTTTGTTTTCAAAACTATAGTTCACTAATATAATCAAATGTATGTGTACTTTTAATACCCTGTGAAGGATATACTTCTACAGTTTATGTGTTTCTTATAAACTGCTTAAAGCATCTTATATTTAGAAACTGAGCATCATTCACTCCTAACAATGTTAGATGAGGAGTAACACCTGAGTATGTTTTGCTGGTTGATGAAACCGAACATGTACAGCTTTAAATCAGTGAACCATATTTCTTTCTTATGAAAAAAAAAAGTTTATATAAAGATACTTGACTTCATTCTTAACTGGAAATATCACAAATGCTCTGTAGTTAATAGAGAATTGAGAGCAATTCACACTTGCTTATATAAGGTCTGTGTTGTTCATAACTTAAGGAATCTGTGATTCATCTCTTACAGATCCACGTGACACACTATTATAAAGATGCCGTTTATTAAAAAGGAGAGTGAAGACATGAAGATTGAAGAAACATTCAGAGCCAAACATGAAGATACTGAGGAACAAACAAAGATGGAGTTTATTAAAGAGGAGAGTGAAGACCTGAAGATTGAAGAAACATTCAGAGTCAAACATGAAGATAGGAGGAACCCAAAACAGGTTGGTTTTCAGTCTCAAAACTGCATCACTCATGTGATCCTAATAAAAAGTTCGCTCGATAGAAATGAATGATATTTTTGAAGAATGTCATGAGTTTTGTAATTACAGTAGTTTTATTTGACATGGAGTGGGTCGCCTCATTTGAACATATTCAAATATTGAGATCACATGACCCATAACCTCGAAAATGAGCATTAAAACATACGCAACTATACAATTGCTTCTTTTTATTTCACCATCTTCAAATAAGGAAGAGGTTTGAGATTACATTTAACACCTCCTTTAATAGCTTAGGGTGCGTATAAGATCTACACATTGTTGGTTTTGATGTTTGTTCTTTGTGCCATTAAAATGGGGTTAATCTGGATTTGTCTTTTTTTCCATTAGACCTGATGACACTGAAAGAGGAGAGTCAAAAACTCAGTGTTCAGCATGAGAAATCAGAAAAAAGAGCTCAAAAGACAGCAAATAGAAGTTATTTCACCTGCCAACAGTGTGGGAAAAGTTTCACCAGAAAAGGATTCCTTGAAGTCCACATGAGAACTCATACTGGAGAGAAACCTTTCACCTGCCAACAGTGTGGGAAGAGTTTCATTCGAAAATCAAACCTTAATTACCACATGAGGATTCACACTGGAGAGAAACCTTTTGTCTGCCAACAGTGTGGAAAGAGTTTTACTGAAAAAGGGAACCTTAATCTTCACATGAGAATTCACACCGGAGAAAAACCTTTCACCTGCCAACAGTGCGGAAAGAGCTTCACTCAAAAAGCAGATCTTAAAAAACACACACTAATTCATACTGGAGAGAAACCTTACAGATGCTCTCAATGTGAAAAGAGTTTTACAGATAAACGACACCTCGTTGACCACATGAGAGTTCACACTGGAGAGAAGCCTTTCACCTGCAAACTGTGTGGAAAGAGCTTCATTCGAAAAGCAAGCCTTAAATACCACATGCAAATTCACAGTGGAGAGAAACCTTTCATATGTTCTCAATGTCCAAGGAGTTTTACACATAAATATAGACTTAAAGGCCACATGAGGATTCATACCAGAGAGAAACCTTTCACCTGCCAACAATGGAAAGAGTTTCACTGAAAAAGGAAACCTTAGGAAACACATGAAGATTCACACTGAAGAGAAGCCGTTTACATGTGATCAGAGTTTCGAACGTAAAGTAGCTCTGTAACATGTACGATCACACCGGTGTGATTATTGTTGAATGTGATTAACTGCTAAATTCAGATATGCTTTTGTGCTTTGACTGGTGCTGAGCCAGAGATGGACGTCGTGCTCAGCGCGGTCAAAAATGTGCTTCCACTTGCTATACTTATTTTTGTGTATGGCCCTTTAATCACACTCTACCTGCACTCT
Source organism: Sinocyclocheilus anophthalmus (assembly GCA_018155175.1). NCBI lineage: Eukaryota > Metazoa > Chordata > Actinopteri > Cypriniformes > Cyprinidae > Sinocyclocheilus > Sinocyclocheilus anophthalmus. Next base: position 54,859 of record JADLZN010011895.1, on the reverse strand, counting down.
CGGCCCAGATCTTGATGTTTAATGAACTGGTTACAGTAGGGTCATTTAGATTCACGCCAGCTGAGAGAGTGAATGGCGTAATATTGACATGTGGTTAGAAGAATATTGTATGATTTGTGTTCGTGCCACTGTGACATGTGTGGTAAAATCAAGTTTGATGTTCACCTTCATTATAGAGCATGCACATGTGATTGCCGAAACTGATCATCACTGTTGAATGTGTTGTCGACAGAATAAATGTCTACACAAACACAAGACTGGCGTCCATTGCAGTTTCTACACAACACAACGCAGAGGCAATCCCTTTAACACTTGCCATGTGTACTTTAATAAAAACAAAGGGAAGTGTTAAAATGTGCCTTAAAATGTTAAGTTGAAATAAACTCAGAAAATGCAAGTTATTACAACTTAAAAAGTTCATTTGAAACAACTAAACTGCAATTTATTTGTACAATGTATATACACTGAACTGATCTAAGAATTTTTCTATGTACACAAAAGGCCTATTTCTCTCAAATATTGTTCACAAATCTGTCTAAATCTGTGTTAGTGAGCACTTCTCCTTTGCCGAGATAATCCATCCACCTCACAGGTGTGGCATATCAAGATGCTGATTAGACAGCATTATTATTGCACAGGTGTGCCTTAGGCTGGCCACAATAAAAGGCCACTCTAAAATGTGTAGTTTTATCACACAGCACAATGCCACAGATGTCGCAAGTTTTGAGGGAGCGTGCAATTGGCATACTGACTGCAGGAATGTCCACCAGAGCTGTTGCCCGTGAATTGAATGTTCATTTCTCTACCATAAGCCGTCTCCAAAGGCGTTTCAGAGAATTTGTCAGTACATCCACAACCGCAGACCACGTGTAACCACACCAGCCCAGGACCTCCACATCCAGCATCTTCACCTCCAAGATCGTCTGAGACCAGCCACCCGGACAGCTGCTGCAACAATCGGTTTGCATAACCAAAGAATTTCTGCACAAACTGTCAGAAACCATCTCAGGGAAGCTCATCTGCATGCTCATCGTCCTCATCGGGGTCTCGACCTGACTGCAGTTCGTCGTCGTAACTGACTTGAGTGGGCAAATGCTCACATTCGATGGCGTTTGGTACTTTGGAGAGGTGTTCTCTTCACTGATGAATCCCAGGTTTCACTGTACAGGGCAGATGGCAGACAGCTAGTATGGCGTCGTGTGGGTGAGCGGTTTACTGATGTCAATGTTGTGGATCGAGCGGCCCATGGTGGCGGTGGGGTTATGGTATGGGCAGAGTATGTTAGGACAAGAACAACGGTGCATTGATTGATCGTGCATTTTTGAATGCACAGAGATTACCGCTGACGAGATCCTGAGGCCCATCTGTGGTGCCATTCATACCACAAAACTCACCTCATGTGCCTAGCTATGAATAATGCCCCACCCCCGGCCCATGTTGCAAGGATCTGTACACAATTACTGGAAGCTGAAAACATCCCAGTTCTTGTATGGCCAGCATACTCACCGGACATGTTACCCTTTGAGCATGTTTGGGATGCTCTGGATGGGTGTATACGACAGCGTGTTTCAGTTCCTGCTAATATCCAGCAACTTCGCACAGTCCAAGAGGAGTGGACCAACATTCCACAGACCACAATCAACAACCTGATCAACTCTATGCGAAGGAGATGTGTTGCACTGCGTGAGGCAAATGGTGGTCACACCAGATACTGACTGGCTTTCGGACCCCCCAATACAGTAAAACTGCACATTTTAGAGTGGCATTTTACATTGTGGCCAGCCTAAGGCCACACCTGTGCAATAATCATGCTGTCTAATCAGCATCTTGATATGACACACCTTTGAGGTGGATGGATTATCTCGGCAAAAGGAGAAGTGCTCACTAACACAGATTTAGACCGATTGTGAACAATATTGAGAGAAATTGGCCTTTTGTGTACATAGAAAAAGTCTTAATTCTTTGAGTTCAGCTCATGAAAAATGGGGGCAAAAACAAAAGGTTTGCGTTTATAATTTTGTTCAGTTTATTTATGCTAAAAGTTATGACTTACCTTCAAAAATGTGTTGTAAATCTGTAGTATGTTATTCCAGGTCGTTACGCTCTACAACCACAGTGTTGGGCCTTAAGGGGGTCATATGATGCTTTTTTAAAAGATAATTTTTTTTGTGTATTTGGTGTAACAGAATATGTTTGACATGCTTTAATGTTCAAAAAACCAATTATTTTTCAAATACATTATTGTAGGTCCTCTAAGCCCAGCCTCTCTCAAACGCTTTGTTTTCTAAAAAGTCCCTCCTTCCGACAAGCACAGACTGCTCTGATTGGCCAGCTGACACAGTGCATTTTGATTGGCCGAACACCGCAAGCACTCGTCGGAAATGTAATGCCCCTTACCATAATCGCCAACTTCAGCTTTCAAAATAAATGTAAAGACATAAGTAATGGTATAGTTTTACTATCAGTTCAAGCCCGAAAGGGGAACAGAGTAGCGTGATAGACACAGTGAGGAAGCTGGTATGTGTGTGCAGTACACAAGCCACAGTTAAGACGGTTGTTGACCCTGTCTCTCTCTCCTCACACACACACAACACACAACACACACCACACACACACCACACACACACACGCTGCGCAAAACTCTGCATTTGAACAATCAATAGCAAAAACTAATAACAAAACAATAGCTGATTCAAAAGTGTCAGATTGTAATAGCAAAGTCAGAATGACCTCATCTCCTAGGTTCACGAAACGGTCATCAATAAAATGCATTGCTGTTCTGTTTTAAGTAATCTTAAAGATTCCTAAATGCACCTACTTCTGGAAGGCCAAATAAAGTGATTTTGCTATCGCACTGAAACACACAGCGTCTCCCTGACATGCTGCTCAACACTAAATGCGGTTCCTCATGAAAACCACGCCCTTCTTCTTTCGCTGTTGCACATTTGGGGGCATTATGCAAAGGTAGATATGTTGGGTCGTGTTAGAATGAGCCGTTTTAGGGGTGCGTGGCAGAGTCTTAACTTTTATAAACAATATCTCTTCGGATTTGAGACTTTAATCTTGACTTCAGGGTATAGTTCTATGCACCCGTCAGCTTCGTAAACACTCAAAGAGAAAGGAAAACTTGCAATCGCATCATATGACCCCTTTAAAAACACTTGGTGACATGTCTGTTCATGTTATTCCATAAATTGGATGACAAAACAACAATGTCAACCGATTATAATAGTCGCGTGCTTCTGAATTATTTATAAACTGATGTTAACAAGATTAGTATGTCCAGCGGCGGTGCGTAGCCCCCCAAGTTCTCTGTTTGATGAAAAGTGAAAATAATATATAATCCATTTAATCATAAGGAATCCTTAATTATAACATTTCTAGTGCTAGCTTTAAACTAAAAATCTTTCTTTTTAAAATTTACAGTAAATGAATCCATTAAATCACCTGCCAGCGCAAACTTTGAAGATTAAAAAATGCAGAACTTCCAAGGTTAAGCATAACCTGAGGATCTCGAAAAACTCTTTCTGACATGACACAAGTAGCTCACGAAGTTCACGATGAAAGCCTTCGCGAAGTTGAAGATGGCCCAAATTATTAAAGTGACAGGCTGGCGAATGTCGAGGCTACGATGGATGCGCTACGAAGAGAGAACGTGTCGCTGAAGGAAAAGCTGGATGACCTTGAAAATCACTCACGAAGATCTAATATGAGAGTAGTCTCGCGTAGCCAGACCTTCAGCCTGGAATCCATGGCAGCTTTCATTGGCCAAGGCCCGCCCATAAGGCCATTTGACCGACATGTCAAACAACCAATCACACTTCGTTTAGTTTCAGCGTCACGTTTCGGGACGTGGAAATCTCGCCACAATAGCAGACCGGTGAGTAAAACTCTCGGACGTATTTTAAAGATTCTATGCCGCAAACTTTTAATATTTCACATACTTTTGAAAATCCAGCATTTAGTTGATCCTGATCATTTAGCGCTCGTCGTCACAGTTGTAGACACGACGGCTTTCTTCTTCCGTAAGGGTTTGGCGCCACGGCATCTTTGTTTCCAGGCGGAACGTTAAAGAACGCGACACACGCGTCTCCCGGAAATCCTGTATAATTCAACCAATCCGATGACGACTTCGAACTCCTGAAGTGTTTCCACTTTTGTGTGCCGTATGCATCAGACGTTCAGCCAACGTTGCGTGGGCATGACGTCCGAGGCTGAGACCAATATGAGAGTGGTGGACAGTGACCTGGGAAAAAAGCAAGCGGCGTTTAAAGAAGTGAAGCCCCGGCTCTATGGGAAGGCAGTCAGATTCGGTCTGTTGTACCCCACAAGGCTCCACGTTACTTACGAAGGGAAAACATACTACTTTGACATGCCAGAGGAAGCCAACGAGTTCTATCGTTCTCATTGGGATGAAGAATAATGTGTAAGAACTTTCCTTTCGCCTCTTTGGGTAAGAAGCAGAAGACTTTGGCAGTTCTATATCCTGTGTGCAAAACCCAAGGCTGCACTAGACCTGTGTGATTATAATCATATACTAAGCTCTGTGGTTTTTTCTTGCTCTTTAATTAGCTGGATAAACTACTGAATATGACGACACGATCTGCTTTTGTTCTATCTGCGATCATCCTCAGTTGGGGAATTAGGTCTAGCTGCCCTGGGATGTTTGGGACTTGAGGAGAAAGGGGTTGTTACAGCAAAATGCAAAGAAGGAAAATGTAATGTTCATGTATTATTGTAATGTTGCTATTGTTCCTTCAATAAAAAAAATGTAATATATGAATGTATAATTAAACATTGTATACATATAATGGTGTTTTTCACATTTGTAGAAGAATGTAATACAAAGAAAATTGTATTTTTACTGTAAATATATTAACTGTAAAATATTTGCTCACTGTTTTTAAAGCATTTTTATTACATGCTCGAAATGGAAATCTTTTCCAAATGCATCTCTTTTAATTTGAATTCTGCTTTCAGTTTTGTCTGGTTTTTTTGGATTAACATATGTATATAAATAAATGTTTATAACAATCCCAAATGTGAGTTTGTCTCTTGGATACGTCTTTAAATTGAGGGTACAGTTACGAGACTCCAATCAATCATCGGCCAAAAGACTGACTGTTTTGAAACTACACATTATTAGATGCATTTCTAGATAAGTAAGCTGGTCGCTTACACACAAGGCTTTTGCCTGATTTGATCAACGCTCATCCCATGGTCAACATCGGCTGTCAAACTCATTTGCTATTTTATAGTATCATGTAAAAACACTATAGGTATATAGAAGATGCATTTAAATATCGTGGTGAAATGTAATTGCTTAAATACACTATTTACAGCTATTGCTACAAATATGTCCCGTGCTCCTTATGACTGGTTTTGTGGTCCGGGGTCACATATTTGTTTTCTAATGTAAAAGTAGATTATTTTTGGCGCGTAGCCAAGACTTTTATTTTGGTGTGGCGTTGAGACGTCACAAGGCTGCGCCGCCCTCCCGCGTCTGTGATTCGGCGGAAGAAAAGGTGTGCTTTCAAGAGAGTTGTCTATGAAACTGTGCTTATCCTTACCTAGTGACATTACTGACGGTGATTTTGTGCGAGTAAGGCGCACGAGCAGCAGAGACGGTAAGTAATATCGCTCCCTGCATCGTGTTTAAGAAACCGCTTTTTCTTGTGTGTACAGTCTCGCGCTAGCGCGCCGCTATTCAAGTTAATGCTTTCTGCGCACCAGTAATGGATAGAAGTGTTTGGTACATTTGGTACATAGCGAAGAAATAAAAAAATGAAGTCTAACCTTCGCAGAGTGAGTGTCCTGATTGCGCCAGCAGGTGTTCCCGATGAATGCTCCTGTCGCGTGGCAACGGCGCGAGGAGAGCGCTGCCGAATATATTATGTTAATGAGCTGGAGCCTGAAAATTATTTTTTTTTTTTTTTTTTTTTTTTTTTATTAATACGGAATTACACTTTAAATGTAAGACTGACTTTAATGACTTTAACGACGTGAAAAATCCCCAAAAAAAAAAAAAAAAAAACCCCCTTAAAGCGATTTAAATGTCCATTATATCTACCAAAATGTGATTTTTTCATTATGTATCATGTATATTAAATGGGACCACCCCCCCCGGGAACAATTTAAACCGGGTTTCACACCAGTGGGGGGCCGAGCTGGCGGAAATAACAAATGCTGCTGGACATCAAACAATTACAGCAAGCGTTGCAATGTGAATTCTTGGGTAACACTTTACAATAAGGTTCATTAGTTAACATGAACTGCACTTATACAGACCAGCCCCTCTTTTTAACACACCCTTTCCGTAAGTTAATTTCAGCAGCACTCTCTACACACACTCCATTACACACATCTTCGCTTAACAATTAGCTTAATCCGCACTGTGAACTAACAATGGACATCTGTATTTTTATTAACTAACATTGGCGTAGATTAGTAAATACAGTAACAGATGTATTGCTCATTGTTAATTAATGACCTTATTGTAAAGTGTTACAATTATGCAATGCAGACATACGTTTTTTCTTCTTATAGTTAATGTGATTAATATCAACATCGAAATATTCTTTTAGGGACAAGTATCAAGACGCCCTTAGAAACTGAGATGGAAGATTAATTGATGTATTTGTTCACATTTTAATATCATGTGTTGTCTTACAGTTCTGTGAATAAAACCAACATCTAAATGTTCGTCTATGAGGCAGTAATAAGACACAGCCCTTAGATCTGAGATGTATTTTTATACATTTCACAAATGAAGCATTTAGATGGAAAAATATTTTTGCTTTTTGCTCTTCTTTTTGCAGACGGTCCCTATTCTGCACTTTTACATTATACGGTCTATCACAATACCTCAAGGCAGATTTAAACAAATAAAACGCATTGTGTGTTCTCGTCTACATTTGAAAACAATTATAACACGGTATGTTTCTTGTCACTTGTCAAGATTTCCGAGGCTGAATCTCCGACAAATGTCAAACCTCAAACGTCGAACCAACTTTATATCGGTCCTAGTGTTCTCATGTTTTCTTGCTTTCTCGGACAGGTGCTTCATATCTCTCACTCCCGTAACTGTCCATGCTGGACAAGCTGGATCTGCCCCAGTTGCTTTAAACGGCAAGCACGGAAAGCAAAATAAGGCATTAGCAGAAACGCACACAATAGCCAGGCCTTTTTGGTGTACCAACTGGAAGAGTAGCTTCGCGTGTACTTCTTCCCTTTCTTGCTTGTCTGCTGTCTGATTAAAGCCTGGCTCACACTACAGGATTTTTAGCCCGATTTAGCCCCGATATCCCACTCCCGAGAATCGGAGCAAAAATCTTGTCGAGCCCCTCGATCGCTCCCGATGTTCGGCGCGGATTATCTGGTAATGTGAGGCGTTCACCGATCGAATCTTGCACCTCCCGATCTGCTCACACACAAATCGGGGCCGCCCCGAACATATCAAACATGTTTGATATTTAGGAATGAAATCGGGATGATGACGGCTATATGATTACGTCAGTACTTTCACAATAGCCGATGCGCGACCGCAAAACAGCTGCTCCATTGGATAGTGGAGACGGAGGAAACTGCTTCTTGATGTTTTGTAGTAACACGACTGTCTGTATAATGTGTCAAAAACGTATCACAACCGTAAGGAGAAAGAGAAGCGCTGGAGTGAAATCGCCTCAGTTTTGAACGTGTACGGGGGTGCAGGGGGAGTCACGAGCAGGGGGTCTGGGGGCTTTACTCAAGTTAAAACACTTTCATCATCCTCATGAATGTATGCTGGTTTACCTAAAAGCTGCGACACACACCAGTTTTTTTTGCTGATGACAATCGAATCCTTTCATTATAACATAAGCCTACAGAGTGTTTACACGACGATGTTAATAATATATTAATTGCACAGTGTGAGATTCATTGGTCATAACAGAACTTTGTGAGATCACGATGAACTAAGAGTGACAGTTTTTAGTGGTTAAAAAAGGAGCGCTCTTTGCGAGCTTTATGCAATAATCCATTTAAAATGTAGAACTTTTTTTTCGGCCACACACATGTTGCAAAGTTACGGGAATGACGTTTGTGTATTTATGCGGGATTCACTCTCGAAATAGCAATGATTGATATAGTGATAACCATAGCAACAGACGGGACAAAATATGAGAAAATGTGCATTAAGACTCGAGCACCCTCACTAATGTCAGAAGCACCCTCAGTGAATATTTCTGGTTGGTATACGCTTTTATTGTATAGCCTACAAAAACAACAAAATACAAATGCACTAGATAAAATAATTTAATAAATGCATATTAACAATTTAAGCACTTAACTAAAATAAGTATTAATAAAATAAATAACTAGAAAAGGCTGACTATAACCAGTTTGCTTCCATTTAGTAAGAAAAGCCTATACTCGTCACCTGAATTAAAAAAAGCTCTTCTGGTCTTCAATGATGCAAGGACAAAGTTTGAACGCGCACACGGAATATCTGAGTGAGAGCAGAGCCAATTCATAAAATTAAAAAAACCAACGTATAGTAAAAAGCACACGTCCAGTTTTGTATGAGTGAAGGAAACCAGCTTGCGGATTCTTGTGGTGAGATTCTTGCTCACGCATTACATGGATCGCGTAACATTATGCGCTCTCTGAATTTGTCATTAAGATCACGCTATTGAAACCGCTTAAAATTAAGTATAAAGAAGAGAAGAAAGCGGCCCTAGGCAGCTACACAGGATCCGCCACTGCCAGATGCAGTTAGAAATGGACTAAAAACAAGCCTATCGCAAGATATCTGGTAGGGGGGCACCTGGGGCCGGTGCCACCCCTGGCCACCACGTAGACACGACCCTGGTCACGAGGCGATCACGTGAGCCGCTCCCTCTGGAATGATAATCTTAATAATATTTTGTAGTGTGTGATGCGCCATGATGTTCAAATCTTGTAGTGTGTGCATGTTTAAGATTTGAGAGAAGATAATCTGCAAAGATTCTCTTTATGTGTGTACTGCAACCAGATTTCATAATCGGTTAGGATTTTAAAACTCCTGTAGTGTGAGCCAGGCTTAAGAGGTCAGGCTCATCTGGACCCAGCTCTTTTATCTCTTCTCAAACGGACTTTGGAGTAGAGACTTTACAGAGTTAGGTTCGTGTCCGGAATTAATGACACCTGAGCACGCCATTAACACATAATTGGAAATTGCGCCACTACAGACCAGCGCTGATTTTAGCAGTTTGGGGCGACAGAAAAACCGCCCATTTCAGATAAGATTTGAGGAAGCTGATTGGCTAAATTTTATGTCACATCTTGAATATATTTATATCTTGAATCAGCATTTGACTAAATTCTACAAAGAACCGTGGGGTCGATTTCTCGATTGCCCCTCAGCTGAAAGAAGTCATATTATGATGGTAAAAACATATATATATTTTTTTACAGATGATTTTCTAATATATCACATCATACAAATATACATTTAAATAATTTATATAATTATTATTTTGTGTATGTGGTTCAGGGTGGGCGGCGCCCTCTATTGGCCAGCCGCCACTGGTTTCAACCCTGTTTAGTTTTATGAATATAAAAAGTTAAATTACGCTCGTTACTGCCACTCGTTGCTAGGCAACAAGAAGAGTCCTCCGTAGGCTACACCGATCCGAGTGCTTCAAGCAGCCTTGATATGCTTCGCAGTTGTAGCAACTTAGCAATAAACTTTGTTCGTTTCATCTCCAAAATAACAAAGTGGTGGACTGTAACGAATAGCATTCACATACAAATTAAATTTTTTCTCATAGGACAGTTACAATACAAAAACATGGTTGTACATTAAACTGCCCAACAGTATGCCTATATAAAGTGTTTTAAATGTAACAACCGTGAACATATTCAGAAGTAAAATGCAACATGCAGTAGCACTGTAGTGAAGCAGTAATACTAATGCAAGACCATCATATATAGTTGTTTCTGCAGAATACATAGGCTTTTACTCTTCGTACCTTCAGTACATTACAGTATAAAGGATAATAGTTTTACTTAAGGTTTTAAATGCAAGCATTTTTTCCTGAATGTGCTAATAGTAGTTACTGAAAGCACTTTACTAAAGTAGCTCATATTTCTTCCACCAATTACTTTTTCATAGCTCTACACGATTAGTGCGTTCCTCATTTCCTTAAATCAGAGCAGAGTCCTGTACTGCAGGATAAAGCTGCACCTCACTGCTGGACAGTGGAGATGTGCTCTCAAACACTGGAGACTGTCCCAGATGATGCCACACCAGGCTCTCTATGGCAGGCCGTCCCGGTCCAGCAGCTCCACCAGGGTCTCGCTGCTCAGCTGAATCAAAGCGAAGTTATTTTGTAATTAGTTGTAAAAAGTACTTTTAGTATAGAACAATTTATTTTCATTTGCAAATGTTATTCAGAGGCAAAAAAAAATAAAATGTAAAGAAGAATTTCGGTCGTTTACAAATTATAACTTGCTTTGCAAAATGAACAATTTCCAGAACTACTTCTCATCTTTAATTTACAAGTTTCAACTAAAACAATACACACAAATTACTTTGCTTCATTTACAAATAACTTAAATTACAAAAGTAATAGACAACTTAATTCATTTCATTTTTAGGTTTCCCAGAAGCACAATTTTCTCCAAAACTGTCCTAAAAGAAAAGAAAAATTAAATAAAAGTATTAAGACAGGGTTGCAATCTTAAGGTTAGAAAATATGACAGCAGGACTTGCATACAAAATACTTCAAAAATCATATTTCTGGATCATCAAGTTTGCCTAAAACATTTGTGGACACATCTTAATAATAAATAAAAATACAAGTAAAAGACTTGTCTATTTATTAAGTAGCCTTATAGGCCTATTTGTCTTGTTGTTGTGGGCTTTATATAGGGTGAGGGCTAATTGTTGTGAACACAAGAGGTCCTAGTGGAAATATTATAGATGGGTAATGCCTTACCTCCGAGCCACAATGGCAGAGTTTTTGTCCTAAGTACAGGAATTATCAAATTCAGCCCTCTAATTTAATAAATACAAGTTATTTTGCGTCAGACCACCTAACAAATGAATCTGTTCACATTTTTTAAGACCCCTGACTTTTAACATTTGTTTTGCTAGCTATTTGGGGGGGGGGGGGGGGGGGGGGGGGGGGGGGGGGGGGGGTGGGACCGTGATCACTTGAATTCCAGGGACATGATTACGTACAACGTCGACGGACAACATAGTAGAACGTCTGCACTGGAATTAATAAACAACAGGCAGGACCAATCTAAGTTTTATATTATTTTTTTATTCTCTTTAAACACATCGTTCGGTTACATGTTCCTACAACATTTCAGCCGAATATTAATTATAAATGTTAATTAGATGTGTTCAATTCATGTCTAGAGATGTGTGTTTATTACGGTTTGCCTTTTCAAATCTTCTATCGGCCTTCATTATATTTATCGAGTTGGCTCGTGCGGTTTATGTTTCGCGCTTCAGAAATGTGATGTTGTTTCCGGTAAGGGAGCATAGTGAGCAACAATACTCCCTAGTTTTTGCGGTGCATTGTGGGATTTTTCAGGGAGTGAACGTTTCAGTGCACTAGAAGGATTTCGCAATTGAGACAGCCCTTAAAATGGCCGACTCCCTGATCAGTGCCCTTACTACTGAACAAGGGAGCTGATTGAGACGTATCTTGTCATTCATAATTGGAATCTGATAGCCCCTCCCCCTTCGCTACGTAATTAAAGCTGCAACAATTGAGTGCATGAAGTGTCCAACATTTCACACTTCGTTTTTCGGTTATTTATAAGTGCATCATCCGGGCATTTAAAGTGCACTTTTTCTTTTTGGAATTTTCCGTGTGAATGCACTACTCGCACAATTTATATGAAAAAACGTCATAGAATAGTGCGCAAGTACGCGATTTGGGACGCACCTAGACACTCCTATCTCGGTAATAAACACAGATGTTAGTCCCGTCCGAATCCGTACATGAAATCACAGACGTCGGCTGATAAGAATTGTAACTCAAACGTCGTTTGGAAAACTAGTCCCGTCCGAATAGACCAATTTCAGTGTTTGCAAACAGCGATGACGGTTTTTGTGGGCGGAGCCTGTCTGGTGGCAGAAAATGACAGTCTTAACGTAGCAGTCTATTCAAGCCATGGAATAAAATAATAAAAAAAACTTAATTTTGAGTTTATATTTCAAAATTCTGACATTTTTTGCAATCACGAGTATATCTAACATCCGGTTAAGAAAAATCACTCGTCTTCTTTTTTTAGTTTATAATCCCACACTTCTGGCTTTTTTTCCTCAGTGTTAATAAAGAATAACAATTTGGTCCCTCAGTAAATTATCTTTGCCACCTTGAAGTTTTCTCAGTCTTAAAGTGTAGACAGACGGCCGGGAAGTAAGAAAACACACATTCAGTGGTATTCTCAATACTTCATTTTATTCATAGAAATACAGATATTATATATGCATATGTCGAGGGTAGTTTCGACCCTTTAACCAATGAGGATATAGATAACATACATATAGGATTTTGGCCAAGAATATTTGTTATACAAAATGGCCACATGTACAGGAAAACATGGACATATTAGGAATAAACTTTTAGCGAAGGACCTTATCGCTCGACATTCCCTGTCTCTTTGAGTCTCTCATACACGACTATTACCTTTGTCTTCTACTTAAGAAATCTGCACTGTCTTCCTGTGATTGGGATTTACCATTTGAAACCAATGAGAAGACTACATGTATCTACACTGGAAGTATTGTTATCACCTCGCTATAAGTAACGACATATTTAAAAAACATAAGATTACGAGACGACTGATATTGGATGGATACAGAAGGATCGGGAGTCAGAGGAGAATGCGGTTGGCTACATATGTATTATGTTAGTGAGACCAGGCAGAGGGATTGGCCAACACAGGCACGGGCGTGAGCCACCACCTACTCTTCGGAAAATTCTCTAACCCTCACCGGCCGAGAGGGTTTTCCTCATATCACCAACTCAGTATTTCGACATTTATCCACTGGTCATTTTTTATGTTGCTTGATTCCCGGAGAAGCAGTTATTTAACACTTATGACTACTAGATGTAGCATCATAAATTGAATTTGCATGAAAAAAAGTTCTAGAATGAGTGCTAAATAATATATACGCTAAATGTCTATGCATCTAATGTATAGGTTCTCTTATAATAGTAATTTTCATTTTTTTTTCACCATATCGTCATGCGGTTCGTACACGAATACTGTCACCTAGTATTTTGCCGAATATCATTAAATAGACCTCTGTTTAATATTTCAATACTGGTATGGCGTTTTTGTTACCTAGTTAGGTAAATCCACCTAGCCACCACGGTGTCATCCACAGTGTGCTCCCGTTCTTACCCCAACCCGTACCTGTGCGTTAGCCCAGCTGTCATATGGCCTGACGACCGTTTTTATTATTAATATTTAATTGACTTGTCTATGTGATTTCTCTGACATTACCAAAACATCCACGTGGGGGTCCAACTACACCCAATTTGCCTACCATACCATGAGCCTTCGCGCACCCATGCTGCATTTTAGTGCAGCCTTTTCTACCCCTCCTCACCTTAAATGGCGTATATAGGGCTTTAAACACATGAGTTCAGTCACTGGAAAGAATTGAATAGCCCTATTCAGACGATAATTGTTTCTCAGGGGGACGTAAGTGATTTTCACGGTTTACAGGGGGTAGTTGGTGATTTTAATGCTGCCCGAATCCAGGATGTCTGTGGTTTTTGATGTCTTACCCCCCCCCCACCCTCCGGTAAATATTATTCCCCCCTTCCGGCTGACATGCCCTACTCGTCTTTCTGTTTGCGCACATCCACCAAGGTCATGTGGTACCATTTAATTGGACTTTTCCTCGTTTTTTTCCTTACCGAACTTTTCCAAAGCCCTATTTGAGCGTTGAACTTTTTGATTTTTCTCCGCTTAAACCTCCGTTTTTTCGTTTAAACATCCTTTTTGCGACACCCTACTGTAACCAAGGTACCCTAGGCAACTGTTGTTGTACTCGTTCTGTAATTCGGCTCTTTTTTATAAAGCAATCTGTGTTGTCTGCAAAATGCTGCGACTATAGTAGTAACTAATGACACCCCCTCACTACTTCATGACTGCTTTCAACCACCATGCGACCCCTGGAACCCTGAGAACCCGGGCTAATAAATCATTAGAAAGAGAAAAGTCAACGGCACCCCACCGTCGACCCATTTGGGTCTTATTTCCTTTTTTTTTCTGTTTACTGGCCTCTACAACACGCAGCTACGGTATGTGTAATTTTTCCCAATTGTGGTTTACACAAGGTGATTTATTTATAGCGGGCTGGGGTTTTAACCATTTCATGATTTCTGTAGTTCATACCTCATGTACGCGTATGCATCTTGGATATATAGCAGGTACCATTACCCTTCTGTAGTCACAATTTTGCAACGGTATAAAAAAAACCTGCGTAAAACTAATGCTGTAAAATATATTTGTATATGTGTAGTCTACCACAAACCTCGCCGTTTATGGAAGATGCTGACGGTTTAAAAGAAGTCTTTGATTTCTTCTCTTTCTTCTTCCCCCCTCCCTTTCTTTTCCCCTTTTCCTTTTTTTCCCCTTTTTTGTAAGTTTATCATCCGTCATTTACACACCGTGTTAAAACTTTACAAACTTTATTATGAAGGTTTTTTTAACCCCATACTACCCCCATACGTCCCCCCTACATTTACGTAGTAATCTTTTACTTTACCACATTTAGTTTTGTTTTTTTTCTGTATAACACAATGTAAAATGGTGGCTGTCATAAATTTATGGATTTATCAAACATACATAAATAAGAACAGTACAAAATTAGAATGAATGTTATATGGTGCACTCTATAATTTTTAGCATTCCCATATATACACCTCGTACAGTTTATTTTTTTCTTCCCGTCGCGCTTCTATCTGCTTAAGTAGTTTTTTTTTGCGTTCACCGAATTCATGTTTTTTTATTTGGAGGCTATAATGTGACGTTATCTGATTTACATTGCTGTTATCAAGAACGTTAATTGATTTGCTTTTTTCGCGCCACCCCGGACTGCTCTTCGATCGTTCCTCGAAACATTGCACCTTGAGAGATTACTGCAGATCGGGATATTGGCCTTCTGGTTATTAAGTTGGACTCCTTCTTTGTCACCATCTTACCCTTCGGGACGATTAGTCACTCGTCTTACTTTTCGTTTTGCTGAACACTTCGGCTCTTTGAACGGTGACGTGCTGCCACGTTTCTCTCCCTTCGGAGCCCCCCCCCCNTTACTTTACTAGTTACTTAAAAAAAAAGTAATCTGATTACGTAACTCCTTAACCTTACCGTCGCGTTACTTTATGCATGACCCCCCAACACTCCGGCTAGTTACTGTAATTCTGCCTTTATTTGGTCCTCGTTTAAGGGGTCATATGAGTTGCAAAATACCATTTTGTGTATTTGGTTAATGAATGGTTTATATTGACGTGAATTCAACAAACACATTTTCCACATACTGTACATTATTGTTTCGGTATGCGGTATGTCACCTGGGCTTACTACACATGCGTCCCCTGCAATTATGTTTGAAATCTCGAGTCCCTTGGATGGCGTGGACTTTGGGCCGTTTGCGCATCGCGTCTCCCGCGGCTGCATCGAAGCTCTGAGGCCGTGGCACAACCCAGATCTCTTCAGCCGGGGGGTTCCCCTGGGCTTGGTGACGTCACGAGTTGTGGTCACGACGGATGCATCGACTCGTGGCTGGGGAGCAGTGTGCGAGGGCATGGCAGCTTCGGGGCTGTGGTCAGAACCCCTGAGCCGGTGGCACATTAACCGCTTGGAGCTGGAAGCAGTGTTCTTAGCTCTAAAGGATTTTCGGCCGCAGCTGGAACAGCGACATGTACTGATTCGCACCGACAACATGTCTGTTGTCTCGTACATAAATCACCAAGGAGGCGTACGTTCCAGGGCTTTGTACAAGCAAGCAGCGAATCTCCTGCTATGGGCAGACCGTCACTTTCTCTCCATCAGAGAAGCGCACATCCCCGGTCTCCTGAACCGGGGGGCGGACATGCTTTCGAGGTAGGGGATTCCTCAAGGAGAGTGGAGGCTGCATCCCAAGTTAGTTTGGATGATTTGGACCCGCTACGGGAGAGCTTAGGTGGATCTGTTCGCCACGAGCGAGGATGCGCACTGCCCGCTGTTCTTCTCCCTGTCTCCCTCCCCGCTGGAGGGGGACGCTCTGACATCACACTGGCCAGCAGCCAGGCTGTACGCATTTCCTCCAATCAAGATATTGCCACTGGAGTTATGCAAGATCAGGGAGGAGGGGGCTTCACTGATACTCATCGCCCCGAACTGGCCGAAACAGCCTTGGTTCCCGGACCTGACAGAGCTTGCTGGTAGCGCCGGCCTGGCCGATCCCTATCAGGAAGGATCTGCTGTCCCAAGCGATCCCTCGGTGTGGCACCCTGAACCCGGAGTTATGGAGCCTTCATGTGTGGCTGCTTCGGGGATATCAGAGGAGCTGAACGCTCTGAATTCTCGTGTGCTCGACACGTTCTCAGAGGCGCGGGCGCCCTCCATGAGGCGTTTGTATGCTCTGAAATGGGGGGTGTTTGTGAAATGGTGCCATGATGTTAATATCGACCCGGCTGCTTGCTCCGTGTCGGTTGTGCTGCGTTTTCTACAGTACAGACTGGCTAGTGGATCTCTGCCATCAACACTGAAAGTCTATGTGGCCGCTATTGCCTAGTTTCGTTCCCCGCTGGGCTGGCAATTGATCGGTAGGCATGTGCTGGTGGTGAGTTTTCTTAAGGGAGTGAGAAGATTGCATCCCCCATGTCCGCCTTCAGTCCCGCCCTGGGACTTAGAGGTGGTGTTAAGAGCTCTTTCAAAGCCACCATTCGAGCCTTTAGCATCTGTTGATATGAAGGAGCTATCTCTCAAAACTGCACTTCATCTTGCCCTCGGTTCGGCTAAGCGCATAGGGGATTTACATTTGTTTTTTCTGTGGACAGTGACTGTATTCGCTTCGGACCCGGTGACGGCAGCGTCACTCTCGTGCCTAAATCACTATCTACCCCCTACAGAGCGCAGACTGTTTCGCTGTCTGCCCTTTCTTCTGAGTCATCGACCTCGCGTGATGCGGACGCTCAGACTTCGGTGTGGCCCGTCAGGGCTTTGAGGATTTACATTGACCGTTTGGCCAGCTTTCGGCAATCTGACCAGCTTTTTGTGTGCTACGGTGGTTGTGCGAAGGGTCGGGCCTTGTCAAAACAGAGACTTTCCCACTGGTTTGTGGACGCTATCACGGCTGCTTATACAAGTCAAGGCTTTGAATGCCCCTTTCACATTAGGGCCCACTCAACAAGAGCTATCGCCTCCTCCTTGGCGTGGTCAAGAGTTATGTCTATTCAAGATATATGCTTTGCAGCCTGCTGGTCTTCTCAGAATACCTTCGCCAGATTTTACAAGCTGAACGCTCAGTCCGTAGCCTCCCAAGTGCTGTCGGTGAGTGACTGATTCAAGTTTATGCTACCTCTATTCGTGTGTTGCTGCCTCAATTATCATGTTATGTGTTATGCTGTTAACACCGCTATCCCCTTTTTTTTTCTGTGCAGCCCATGAACAGTAATTTTTGTGCTTTTGCCTTCTCATCGCAGCCGACGTTATTATGACCCATATTTCAAATTTCCTATGCCTGGGCATGAGACCTCATTGGCTTACTCCACCTCCAGCTGCGAGCCCCGCCTAACAAGCGTCCTATTGGTTTGGAATTTTGTTTTTCTAATTCTTCGCTGAGTGTGGTAACCGTGTACAGCTGCTCGAGCTCTTCTACGGCGGGATTGAATAGCGTTCCCATAACGGAGAAATGTCTCCATGATGTCTCGTGAAAGCTCGAGAGGGACCGCAGTTGGGGGGGGGAACGCTCCGGTTACTATTGTAACCTCGGTTCCCTGAGAGCGGGAATGAGACATCACGGTGGTCGCCGTGTTCGCTACTCAATCAGCTAGAGCTGCGTTCAGTATCCGATTCTGACATAATTGTCGCCTGCACCGCATTTTATACTGCCTCTCGAACTCGTCAGTATTTGCATGCGATTTGCATACTTCGCGTCAATTGGCCAGTCATTTGACTGGCGGGAGCCAATAAGACTTCAGGAAAGGTTGGAAGGGAAGGAGTTCCCCACTTTCTGAAATGCTTCGATTTTTACAAAGCTCATCGGTCTGAAAAGCGAGTGTGCTGTGATTGGCCATCTACCAGTGCTTTGTGATTGGCCGAATACCTCAACGTGTGTCGGAAATGTTACGCCCCTCACCATACTGTGATGATGCCGTGTCCCGGAGCGACGAGACAAAAACACTGAAACCCATTATAAACGAGGCATTAGTTTCATCCAGTGGGGACATAATTACAGATTATAATAACTTAAACAAACTGTCTTTTTTACGTGTTGCGTTGCATCGCGCCACGTAAACATTAAACCATGTCTGCATTTGTGATCTGAGAAACGACAAACAACAAGCGCTACTCTACACTGCTCAAAACTCGCCTTTGAATCATCAGTGGCAAATCCTTTAAATATAAAAAACTTACTTACAGTACGTGAGTCAGAACAGTCAGCATTGTTTTCTACTCTCCCAGGATCAGGAAACAGCCCTCCATAAACTGCGCTGCACACATCTGAATATTTGGATTGAAACAGTGTTGTAAATTCAACTTACCCTGATTTCTAGTCGGTGTCCTCTTTTGGAATACAAACCAGTATTTACTTTCCATACGAAACACTAAGAGTTCACACGGCGGACTTGAGTGTGGAACGGCCGGCGGGCAGATTCGAGCGAAGTAGCTCCGGGGCTTACGGCACCACATGTGAATTCCGGCTGTACTCCGCTTCGTCCACGGCGATCCCACAGTCTCATTTGTTGTATTTCCTCAGCGACCGGCACGGATCAGCTCTAGGCATGACGTGGATATCGTTCTCTTTTGGAAGACCAAACAAAAAACAAAGTAGTTTCGCTTTCACCACGAAACACAGCCGTCTTCACGCATGGGGCAGCCCAATACTCACAGCGAGAATAAACGTTCACCTTCTTTCCTTTGTTGCGAACATTTTGGGTGTAGTTATGCAAATCTGTCCCAATAGTGAGGTAGACATGTGTGGGCCGTTTTTAGGTAGGCTTGGTTAACTCTTAACTTTTATAAAGAAATTCTCTTTGGATTTGAGACTTTAGTCTTTGCAACTTTACAGATCTTCTTTATGCACCAAGAGCTTGTAACACTTCAAATAGAAAGGAAAAATTATAATCGCATCATATGACCCCTTTAAATTTGCCATAGAATGCATTGAGACACATTGGTTAAATTGTTCTCTGATGTCTACATAGAAGGTATGTGGCTTAGGTAAGGGCAAAAAATCTCCAGAAACTGTTTTACATGTCCATTTACAATCCTAGGATTTGTCCCTAGAATTAAATTGTCTGTTTTTACCTTATTTGGAAGGGCCATGAATAATAATGTTGAGCTCTGCTCTGATTGGCTGTTTCACAGTGCGGCTCATTTCAGTAGCTCACACAGCAGGAAGGAAACACAGGGAAAATATATATTTCAATACTGTCTCTTGCAGTTATTTCGTTGGGTAATTATACTGTATATAAAATGCGGACATCAGTGAGCCGCTATTAATATGCGGGGCATTGAAACTGGGCCCCCCTTTCAAATGCACGATGCGTTTACTTTCACTTTCGAGATTTGCGATTGCACGTAGTCTGTTTATACTATGGAGCGGCAGTACTTATAACACATTTTACAAGATTATATGTTTGTCAGTGGTGCTCAGGATCTGCAATTCACCATCGTTCTGTCATCTCTCCTTACTCTGTTTATGTGTTTCGTGAAATCTTATGTGTTGTAATGTAACAGGCTACTGTTAGCAAGCAGCTAACCATGTCCCTTTAGTGGCTCGCATTATTTTATTAGAACGCACATTATTTGCTTTCCGTGCTTTTCTGAATACAGACACCAACCCATCACTGCACACCGGAAACATAACATTTATGGTCCATGATCTGCCATTTTCGCTATTTATCTCTGAGCTTGTTTTCCTCACAATACCTGCGAACTTCGGATAATTCGGCTTGTGCAGGTTTCAGCTGGCTTCTGTGCCATAGAAACATGGGCGGGTATATGCAATGGTTGGGGGGCGTAACTATTAGTGATCCCGACTGTAATGTCAGCAGCGGTGTTTAGTTCTGATTCGCCCTATTTGTCAGTGTTTATTGGAGAAGGATGAGGAAACATTGTGTGGTTTGAGTCTCACGGGTATTTTATTTCCATTACAGAACTCTTAGTATTCAACTTATGCCAAGGTACGCAAACAGAAAAGCGTGTTACGCCCCATCCCAGTCAATCATGTATCTGTGGTTCATTGACTCAATCTCGTTGAGAGCGCGTCTAATCCGGGTGCGCATACAGATGTTAATGTCCGCTCCTGATGCATTCAGGTTGGGCCGTCCAAACGTGCACTGAGGAATATCATAGGCCCTTGGGGGCGGATGGTGCGCTTCGACGTATGTCTCTCTAATGCGCCGCCTCCATAATACCCTGAAACACACTTACCGAGAAGGGCGTGAAAAATGGGCCGTGCCCCGCGGGTGGTTCACGTCACTTGATCTGAACGCGCCTGAAACCATGCGAAACCCCGACTTGTACCAACGTGGTGCCCGATGTTCTGGTCACGTGGCGGAAAGTTGTCACAACGGGCTGGGGCACTCCACTGCCAACGCAACCGGCCTCGGGCTCCTGGACGATTCGGAGAGAACGTGAGCACATAAATTGCTCGATCTGAGAGCGGTCTTTTTGGCTCCTATTAGTTTTCCTCACTCAAGTTCGGGGGCAATCACGTGCGGTGTATCGTACATAACCACCAGGGCGGAGTACCCCGAGGCCCTTTACAGACAGGCAGGACGCCTTTTGGCTGTGGCCGATCACCATCTGCTCGCCTTCGATCAGCGCATTTTCCGGACTGCCCTGAACAGTGGCGTGTATGGCTTCGAGGGAACGGGAATGCCCCTCACGGAGATGAACCCTTGGGACAGTGAGGGCTGATTCTTTGAACATTTCAGGGAAAGCGAGGTAGACTTGTTTTTGTGCTGGAGGAGAACACAGCTTGGCCCTGATCTTCTCATCTTGTCACACTCTCCCTCAGGGCGGGGACGCACATCACAATGCCGTGGCCGCATGGCCGTCTGTGGTCCACCCCCCACCCCCGAAGATTTTGTTTGTAAGTGCTACACCAAATAAAGAGTGTTATTAGTTTACTACTTTCATACGGCCGAACATGCCCTGGTTTACCGACTGCGGGAAATATTAACGGCTCACCCGTGGCCGATCCGCTGAGACGGTATCTCCATTTTTCAGGCGGACGGCTCGGTATTGCACCACCCAACCCGAATTGGGAACTTCAGGTGTTGATGGTGTTTGCGGACACCGGTAAACCCCGTGCCTCATTGTCTCGCCATTAAATTTATTATGCAATAGAGTGTTGATCCAGTTCACCGCTGGTTCCTTCAAGATTTTTCTACAGGGTTTTATAATGAGGTTTTTTCAATTTCTGACTAAAATAAAAAATAAAATAACTGTTGTAAACAACTTAACAATACTTTTATGTTTTGTTTGTACATGTGGAAAATGCACACCTCACAGCCCAAACTTCCTATCTAGCTACTTATTAAAAACTATGTTTTCAAATGGCGGGTTCGGGTGAACCTAATTAATTCATCCTATCACTCCTTAACAACGATTGAATTATATAAACATTGATAGTGTTATGTGTATGCCAGATTAAGAGATGGTCTTTAATCTAGACTTAAACTGACAAGTTGTGTCCTGCCTCCCGAACAATGTGAGGTAGTTTTCCAGAGTTGGGGGGCTAATAGGAAACGGATCTGCCACCCCTGCATTGATTTTGATATCTAGGGTATTATCAAAATGGCCAGAGTTTTTTTGAAGATCGCACGGACGTGAAGGACTATAATGCGCAATTGGTCGACCATTCACTGATTCAAATAAACCGTTTAGTTGCGATTTTCCAGTGACTGATTCACAAGTACAACGTAAGATTTTGTGAGCAGTCTGCGTCTGATTTGCGTTAAAATTAATTAAGAATTTGAATTTTTTAGGATTCACTAATGGTCATAATTGACAATCTATTCGTCAAAGCTGTCAGGTGTTTGTGGACCTAATCTGCGGTAAGGTGATACTGTTTAAGATCCACTGCAATGCTTGAAATGCAGACACAGTAACCCTCTTAGCTCCAAAGTCGCAAAATGCGACAAGACGTCATACTTAATCACATAGCACGTAGTTCCTAATATGGTGTAATCCTCATTTGTATTCCCTACCACTGGAGAATGCAAGACATGTACTTCGATTCTAGAACCAAAAATTCAACCTAATTCAAAACCTATTCAAAGTGTTCGGGGAAATAGCAGAGCAAGTGAGCTATCGTGTCATTGATGCAGAAGCAGTTTTTCAGTTCATAGCGTTCGGGTAAGCTGTGAGATTTGTGAGAGAAAATGGCTCAATAAAAAAGTTGTACCTGATGATGTTGCAATTTTATTGTCACAAGCGCCATTCTTGACAGACTCGAAGGGGATATTTGCCTTTTTTTGGGAAATGACTATCGTCGTCTAACCTATCCAAAACGCTTCTCCCGGTACATCCCCCAACACCCCTTTTTTTTTTGGGCCCCCCCCACAGCACACTGGTGCCCAGAAAAAAGACAAAAACCAAAAGCTTGTGCAGCGCGAGTGTTCACCCGAAAGGCACAAACAAGTATCAATATTCTCAATGAGCCAAACGTCAAAACTCATTCTGATCTGATTTCGACCCTTTTGCCCAACAGGGATGGGGGTTGTCAAGAACAGAAAGAGGTGTATAATCGCCAAAAAAAAAAAAGACAAAATAGAGTAAGCAAAAAACGTTGAAGGCAAAGAACAACTTATAAAAGAATAACAAGAAACAACGTAATAGAACAAAAAAAAGTGCATAACACCTAAATCCGACAGGGGGGGTGCAATACCTACGTTTTCCGAATATTACTGATGAACTGATCAAAAATAGGCTACTGTTCACATGCGTTTTACTAATATATAGTAAAGTAATATAGTAATAATATAATACTTTCTCCTGTTTTATTGTTGGTTACCTCTTTTCTGATCATTTGGAATGAGAAAAAAAAAAACATGCAAATAAGTTCAAAATTCAATTCAATATCTATTATTTCCTGAATAATATGACATTCAGGAGAGCCGCCCCTGATGACGTCATAATTGCAATTAAATGAGATATTTACAACCCCACTAAACTTTCCGTCATAGCCCAACATTTTCTATTTACATTAGATCTCTTTAAGCCTTCAAGAGCACAAGCTTTGAATCTTGATGTCAAAATCCAGGCTTTTTCCAAAAAAAAAAAAACAACCCTGGCGGCCTAAAGGTTAACATCAGAGTCTCTATGTTTTAGGTCAAAAAACATTAAAATAACACCGATTAAATAAAATAACTCATGCACGTTAATCTTCCCCGCTGCTGTAACGTTAGCAGTTCTACTATGTTATATTGACGTCTGTTTGTAGAACATGTAACTACAGTACTTTATCAAAGTGGGAAGTGGGGCATTTTGCCAGGGGTGTTTTTACACCATAGACAAGGTTTGAGAAGAAAAAAATCGTTATGAAAATCTAATTATATTTTCCTTATTATAGTCATTTTTTCCTTATTGGTTATTTTGGGAAAATCTCAGGTATTTTGATCAGTAGGATTATAAAAAATATGTGCTAAAATAAAATTAATGCAAAAGTAGCCTTATAAAACTGCACCCTATCGGTACTTTTTACTCAAGTGCCTAAATCAAGTACTTTCCCTCGAGTAAAATTGAAAACGAGTACTTTTTACTGAGTAATATTGATTTATGGATCTGTACTTTTTACTCGAGAATATTTTATGTATACGGATCTGTTTCTTCTACTCCAATACTTGATTTTTGTACTTCGGTCCGACACCACTGATAATGCGATATGAGCTCACTCAAACGGAGGAAGGCTAAACCATTCAGGCTTTAATATTTGCAAGATTTTAAAAAAATGTTTCATTGTTCAATAGGGAGTCAGGCAATTTACCGAACCGGGCTAATAGGGTCATACTTCCTGGTTCTAGTAAGAAATCTAGCTGCTGCATTTTGGCCCAGCTGGAGTTTGTTTATTAAGCACACAAAGCAACCACCCAATAAAACATTACAATAATCAAACCTTGATGTCATGAACGCATGAATTAACATTTCTAAATTTGACATTCAGAGCATAGGTCGTAATTTAGATATATTTTAAGATGGAAAAATGCATTTTACAAATGTTAGAAACATGGTTTTCAAAGGAAAGATTACTATCAAATAGCACACTAGGTTCCTACCTGATGACTAGGATTACAGAGGCAGCCAGCAGTGGTTAGACAGTGGTTTTAATTATTGGACCAAAAACCTCTGCCTTTAATAACCTAAAACACTGTTTTTTCAGAATTAAGCAGTAGGAAATTATTAGTCATCCAGTTTTTATATCAACTATACATTCTGTTAGTTTTGCAAATTTGTATGTTTCATCGGGCCGCGAAGAAATTTAGAGCTGATTATCATCAGCAAAACAGTGAAAGCTAACACCATGTTTCCTGATGATATCTCATAAGGGTCACACGTAAAGCGTGAAAAGCAGCAGTCCTAGTACTGAGCCTTGTGGTACTCCATACTGTAATTGTGATCGATTGATAGTTCTCATTCATTCACTGCCTATGTAACGGGGCTGACGAGGCGTGAGATGTGTGGATCCATCTGCAAGCTTTTATTAAAGAGACGTGGTATAACAGGCAGGGTCGAACAATGGCAAACAGGTATATGGTGGGCAAAAACACAAGAATTGACCGATCGGCAGACAGAATCACAGGGGCGAGACGAGAGGGAGAAATCCAGGAAAACAGGCAAAGATCAGAAACACGCAAAACAAGGAAAACACGGAGACTCGAAAAGGGGTACGGGCTAAACAATACTCAGCCGAGAATGGCAGTTTGAGTTGGTGTTATATAGTGAGTGAGGTGATAAGAAACAGCTGTGTGCAATGAGTGCAATCAGTGCAGTGTGCAAATCGTGCAATGAATGATGGGATATGTAGTCCAGGGTGCTATGCAACAGTTTGTGTAAAGGAAAGGGTGACCTCTGGTGGTGAATAAACGGAAGTCCATGGACCGAATTCGTGACAAACATGATGATGATGGCATATAGTAAGATTTTGAACCTATGACAATGCGATTCCACTAATGCCAACATAATTTTGTAGTCTACTCAAAAGGACGTTGTGGTCGATATTGTCAAACCCAGCGCTAAGATCCAGTAGCACTAATAGAGAAATACAACCCCGATCGGATGATAAGAGCAGGTAATTTGTAACTCTGATGAGAGCAGTCTCAGTACTATATATCAGTACTATAACTTTTCACAATGTGTATTTTGGGTATGGATGTGTGTAATTTACTTTGTACATTCCTTCCTTCCTCTTCCTCCAGTCTTCCATGAACTAAATGTTTATTTAAATGCAGCTAAAATCAATTGATTGCAACCACATACCTTAGAAAATTAAATAATTTTTTTCAGTGGAGATACAGGAACAGTGAGAACAAAAACTGTGCTTGCACGAATGGATATTTTTATATGTGCAAGTCTAAAACATGCTCCTATGTGAAATGTCAATACAATCCTGAATTAAATGGGTCCTATTATGCTCTTTTACAGTGTCTTGATTTTGTTTTGGGGGTGTAACTAGAACAGGCTCTCATACTAGGTTGTTCGAAAAACATTATTTTTTCACATATTTTACATTATTACAACACCTCCCTCCCCAGTCAAACAATGTATTTCTACATTATTTGGAGATTCAATGTGAAATAACTATATTATATAAATACGCAATTAATTACTGTAAATGTGCAATTAATTTTTTGTAATCGATTGACAACCACTACTGGTCAATGGTGTCTTTGCTTTTTGCCTTTAAACTGGTTTTAACTTGTATTTGTCTCTTTTCACCTCAGACCTGATGGCGCTGAATGAGGAGAGTCAAGAACTGAATGAAACAGAAGAGAAAGATCAAAATGAGAAACAGCATGATTTCAGTCCTGGAGAAAAATCGATTGGTTGCTCACAGAATGAAAAGAATTCAACACCAAAAAAATCTCAAAAAGCGCAAATTCACACTGGAGAGAGACCTTTCACTTGCCAACAGTGTGGAGAAATTTTCAATACAAAAGGAAGCCTTAAAGTCCACATGAAAATTCACATTGAAAATAAACCGTTTCATATGCCGCTCATGTGGAAAGATTTTTACAAACGGGAGGTCACCTACTATTCCACTGGACCTCATACTGGAGGAGACCGTACACCTCACAACTGTGTGGCAGGTTTCATACAAAATGGAGGTCCTTAAGACTCACATGAGGAGTTTCTACGTGGATAGAACACCTTCACCCGTCAACTTGTGGATAAAATTTGTAATCGAAATGAAAGCCTTAAAGTCCACATGAAAATTCACATTGAAAAGAAACAGTTCATATGCTCTCAGTGTGGAAAGATTTTTACACGGGAAAGTCACCTTAATATCCACATGAGAACTCATACTGGAGAGAGACCGTACACCTGCAAACTGTGTGGGAAGAGTTTCACACGAAATGGAACCTTAAGACCACTGATAATTCACACTGGGGAGAGAGACATACACATGTTCAGTGTGGAAATTATTTTACACAGAATAAAAACCCTACGTCCACATGAGAATTCACACTGGAGAGAAGCCTTACACCTGCAAACTGTGTGAGAAGAGTTTCATACGAAGTGGAGGTCTTAAGTGTCACATGAGATGTCATACTGGAGTGAAACCTTGCACCTGCAAACAGTGTGGAAAGAGTTTCACACGCCAAGAAAACTTTAAGACTCACATGAGAGTTCACACTGGAGAGAGACCATTCATATGTGCTCAGTGTGGAAAGAGTTTCATGTATAAAGAAAACCTTAATTATCACATGAGGATTCATTCAAGAGAAAACCGTTTTAAATGTCATCAGTGCGAAAGCAGTTTCACAGAGAGGAAACATCTTAAGAATCATGTAATAATTCACATCGGAGAAAAGCCTTTCATGTGCCATCGCTGTGGAAAGAGTTTAAAAAGCAATACAAATTAACCAACAAAACAACCCTGGATATTCACATGAGAGTTACACAGGAGATAACTCTTCATATTCTGCCCTCAGTGTGGAAAGGCTTTCACATTCAAAAGGAACCTAAAGGTTCATGAGAATTCACACAGGAGAGAGATTCACCTTTCTAAGCAAACTGAAACATCATTTGCAAACTCATTCTGGTAAGAAATTGCAGCTTTCGTCAGAGTGACGAGGTTTAAAAAGAAAAAGGAGCTGATTTCTTGGATTACCCTCTTCTCATTTCTTTAGAAAGGTACTGGAACGGTATTACATTAAAAGTAATATCTCAATTTTGAAACATACAAATCCCCTGACCGTCTTTATATTTGTATGGCATCTGAACTCAATTTGAAGGGTCTTGTTACTAGATTTGTTGAATATTTTAATGGTTCCTCCTATGATGTCCTGGGAGAAAGACCTTAGCATAGATATTTCAAAAGACACTTAGACCGAGGCCCTTCAAGGCATTAGGTCGTGTTCCATCAGCTCTAACTTTCAGCTCAATCGGGCCCAAGCACCAGTGGTGCGAGGCTCGCTCCTTAGTTTCCCCTGTGCCCTTTTCTTTCTTCTTCTCTTTTCTTTCTTTTTTTCTTTCTCGTTTCTTTCTTCTTTTCTCTTCTGATTCTTTTTCTCGTCGTCGTCTTCGTCGTTGTCGTCGTCTTCAAAGGGAATCACATTTTTGAGAGCCTAAACATATGTACGGAAAAAAAAAGTGCACACTGGGTGAACGGTGGAAAATTTGTACATCGTTATGTGTTTCAGAATTGAGAGTGGTAAAATGGCCCGATAGCACCACCTATCAAATTTAAACAAAGAGCCTCTGCCGCTACGTTTTACGTACGTGTGCGAAATTCGGTACATGCTTATATCCCTACACCTGCAAAAAAAAACTATCTTGGAGCGAAGTCGTAAACACAACAGGAAGTCAGCCATTTTGAATTTTCTCTGATTTTTGTTCAGTTTTTGCCATTTTCAGCCCTCGTACTTCAACAAACTTCTCCTACAGCTTTAATTGGATCATCTTCAAATTTGGTGAGGGTAATCATAAATTGCAAAGACCTTGAGTTTTTGTCAGATGGCGTGTCCATGGCAGCCTGACAAATTTCGATGTTTCGCCATGAAACAGGAAGTTGCTATAACTCAGGCATACAATGTCCAATCTGCCCCAAACTTCACACTGTTCTGTCCTGAACACATGTCCATGCCCATATTTCTTTAAAAGTACTGCACCACCCCCCCTAACCTGGCAACAGGAAGTGACATGTTTAACACTGTTATGGACTCCTTGCAACATATTAAAAAATGTCAGCAATTGTAAATAGGCTAGAATCAGCTATTAATACAATGAAACAGGAAGTTGCTGTAACTCAGGCATGCGATATACAATCTGCCCTAAACTTTCACTTTTGATAAGAGTCCTGGCCTGAACACATGCTCATGTTCGGTTATAGTCATAGCACCACCTACTGGCAAAAGGAAGTGGCATGTTTAACGCTGTGATGCACTGGTTGCACACAGTAGATAATGCCGTTCTAAACATGCTAGAACATTCAGCCCAACACTTACTGAAGTGCTATCCATTTAAATGCCATGAAGCAGGAAGTTGTTGTAACTCAGCCATACAATGTCCAGTCTACTCCGAACTTCACACGTTTGATAAGATTCCT
The DNA here is from genome assembly GCA_018155175.1 of Sinocyclocheilus anophthalmus. NCBI lineage: Eukaryota > Metazoa > Chordata > Actinopteri > Cypriniformes > Cyprinidae > Sinocyclocheilus > Sinocyclocheilus anophthalmus. Next base: position 25,875 of record JADLZN010011895.1, on the reverse strand, counting down.
GGCCTGAACACAGCTAAAGGCCATTATTCAGTTATAATAATGCCAGTGTTTTTTTAGTTCTTTTTAAGCATTAAGTATGTTTTCTGTATGTATGTGTATATGTAAATTTGTATATGCAATGTGATCTCGTGAGAATTCGTATGTATTTTACGTAAAATGTGGTTCTACAAAACATACTTTTACTTATGTTTGCACAGACACTAAATCGTACAATACTGACGTATTAACAGCATAAACATACAATACTGACATATTGACAACACCTAAAATGTCAAATATTTACTTATGATCAAGTTTTCAGACTTCAAATGGAACTTCATTTGAGGTTAAAAATGTTCAGAAAACACACTTTCCTGTCTGAAACAATCCTCTCAGACCAAATCTTGTTTTTTTGTTCGTTTCATTTGACAAAATTTAAAACAAAAAAGTCCAAAAAGATACATACACATTTCAAAACGGCTGAGGATAAAATACACAAAAAAGCCTTCAGCTTATTTCCATTGTTGTCCTCGATATTTAAAAAAACAATGGACAAACAAATCATAAATGGAGTGCAATCCACTTAATAGGGCTGGGTAAAAAATATTGATATCTCGATTTTAATGGATTCTGATTTTTACAGAATGATATCGATTCTTAAATCCCAAGAATCGATTACTCTAGCCTGTTTTCAGTTAATGGACAGAACATTGAAGGGTGCCTCCCATCCAATATATTTCAATAAGCATTGTGCTTTGCTACTTTTAATATGAAACACGGTCTCAGATTTCAAATTCTGTCCATTGTACTGCAGTATTCAAACAATAAATGCTGTTTTGGCGCTGTTTAATGTGGAGTTGACAGATAAGGTAGCGCGAGGCACACGTGAACTGATCATCTCCTCCACATTAAAACCAGTTTCAGCACAAAATAAACATGAATAAACATCCAAAGGTAAGTTAAAAGAAAGAGTACAACTTTACAATTCGTATCCCATCTCATGTAATCGCTCAATCTATGTTTCAGCCACTCAAAGACGTCAATATAACAGCTTGTAAACAATGTCACGTAACGTCACATTTACCTCAGAAAAACATATTTGGTGACCATAAACTCATTAATCCGATAGAAAAATAAACTGTAGAGAGGGGCATTTTGCTAAATATATGGAAAACACCACGTATATAGTCCCATTGTAATTTTTTACTGTTTCTTTAATGTTTAAATTTTTTTTTTTTTCTGACCCGCCCCTTTTTTAAATGTTTACATGTTTACAAAAACTTATTGAAGTAGAAATATTATGTAATTGTAACTTTATTATTATAAAAACTTCATTGAGTGTAATTTAAGTGTTTGTATATAAATCAGTTCATTTTAACATTCAGTATTATAGTAATGTAGTACCAAAGTGGCGCTTGTGTATATTTTACAGCATTAGTTGAGATTTTTTTTTTCCTTGAGAATATTTGGCATGTACTGTACCTGATATATAGCCAAAATAAGCGATATTGAATCGAATCGGGAATCGAATTGAATTGGAAGCTTGTGAATTAGAATCGAATCGTGAAATTTGTGTTCTACCACTTCAGAAACTCACTACACAAAACTTCAAAACATCAAATGATACAACACCTTTTTTTTTTTTTTACATTCCCTTCTAAAATATTATCACTTGCATCTATTGATAACAACCCATAATTTATACCACACAACCACTAGTATATAACAGATTTTTTTTCCCATTTCCCTCTAAACCTACAAGGTATACAGGTGCATCTCAATAACTTAGAATGTCATGGAAAAGTTCATTTATTTCAGTAATTCAACTCAAATTGTGAAACTCGTGTATTAAATCAATTCAATGCACAATCCAAAGTCTTTGGTTCTTTTAATTGTGATGATTTTGGCTCACATTTAACAAAAACCCATTAATTTACTATCTCAACAAATTATTACTTCATAAGACCAATAAAAAAAACAGTTTTAGTGAATTGTTGGCCTTCTGGAAAAATTTACCTTCAGTTCATTTACTGTACATGTTCTCAATACTTGGTAGGGGCTCCTTTTGCTTTAAATTACTGCCCTTCAATTTTTTTTCGGCGTGGCATGGAGGTGATCAGTTTTGTGGCACTGCTGAGGTGGTATGGATGGCCAGGTTTCTTTGACAGTGGCCTTCCGCTCATCTGCATTTTTTGGTCTCTTCTTGTTTCTCATTGTCCTCTTGACAATACCCCATAGATTCTCTCTGGGGTTCGGGTCTGGTGAGTTTGCTGGCCATTCAAGCACACCAACACCATGGTCATTTGTGCTTTTGGTGCTTTTGGCAGTGTGGGAAGGTGCTAAATTCTGCTGGAAAATGAAATCAGCTTCTTTTAAAAGCTGGTCAGCAGAAGGAAGCATTTAGTGCTCCAAAATTTCTTGGTAAACGTTTGCAGTGACGTTGGTTTTCAAAAAAACCAATGGACCAACACCAGCAGATGACATTGCACCCCAAATCATTACAGACTGTGGAAACTTAACACTGGTTTTCAAGCAACTTGGGCTATGAGCTTCTCTCCTCACACCCTTCCTTGCCTTCCCTCCAGGACTCTAGGACCTTGTTGCCATCAAAATGAAATACAAAACGTTGCCTCATCGGAAAAAGAGGACTTGGGACCAGTGGGCAACAGCCAAGTTCTTTTCCTTAGCCCGTAAGAAAAAAAAAAGAAGACGCCTCTGACGTGTCTGTGGTTCAGGAGTGGCTTAACAATAGGAATACGACAACTGTAGCCAAATTAATTGACACGTCTGTGTGTGGTGGCTCTTGAAAAAAAATAGCCTTGGACCCCCAGCCTCAGTCCAATCCTTGTGAAGTTCACTCAAATTCTTGAATCAATTTTTTTTTGACAATCCTCATAAGGCTGCGGTTTCTCTCGGTTGGTTGTGCATCTTTTTTCCTTCCACACTTTTTTTTCCCCTTCCCACTCAATTTTATTTAGACTGCTTGGATACAGCACGCTGTGGAAACTGCCATCTTCTTTGCCATGGAAGTTTGTTGCTTAACCACCCTCCTATGTTAAGGGTTGCAATGATTGTCTTCTTCTGGACAACGTTTCCAGATCAAGCAGTCCTTCCCCATTATCGTGTTAGCCTAGTGAACTAACTGAAGACCCATTTTGAAATGCCAGGAAACCTTTGCAGATTTTTTGAGTTTTGATTAGCTGGATTGGCCATGTCACCCATATTTCTAATTGTTTGAGATAGGGAATTGGTGGGTTTTTTTGTTAAATGTGAGCCAAAACATCACAATTAAAAGAACCAAATACTTAAATTCAATGCACACAGACTGAAGTAGTTTTATTGTAATAACACAGTTTCACAATTTGAGTTTGAGTATACTGAAATAAATGAACTTTTCCCACTACATTCTAATTTTATCGAGTTCCCCTGTATATCATTTACTACACGCCTTGTAAATGACAGTGAACCTGCTACAATACCAGAATATTGTAACAGATACTTTGGAACCTATTTCCCTTTTAATATCTTAACCCCATCACCAGTTCAAAAAGTACCTTTTTTCTTTTAAAAAAAAACCAATTTTAACTACAGTGTTCATCTCGCAATGCATCAGTGGTGTTTACGTTCAAATAACCCTACAACTTATTTTGAATGCATCTGCAATTTATTTTTGTTAATTTTTTTTTTAAAAAAATTATCCCCGCTCTACCAAAAAAGCGCCAGCAATAATCAAGTGTTACTGACTAATGCCACACAGCCAACAGTTTTAAAGTTTGAGTGATCTAAGAAAGCCTCTGGTCTTGCTACAAACGAATTCAATTCAAAATTTTTGAATAAGCCTAAAGATCCATCTTTTCTCTCTGTCAAAATTACTGTCCCCCAAACAAACACCCACCCAACTAAATATTTTACTTTTCACTCGTTTAGGGTGTAATAATTGGATGACCAACCTTACCTCTAATCTACAGCATTTTTCAATTTAGCAGCATGAGCCTAATAATATAACCGTCATTTTTTCCCCCAATGTAAAGACAGTTTTATTATGGCAAAACAAGTTACGACTCCTCAATATCTACTTAATATTCATTTTCCTATTTTTCCCCTTCCAACTCAGAACAACACTTAAGTGCCTGCTCAATTTCTTGCTGCATAGACGGTGATCACCGGTGTTAAAAAGCCGTAACACTGGTTACGTCACTTGCCCACCGTGGCACCAACCCCCACTGTTGTTTTGATTTTTTATTGTAATAAAAATCGTTTAGTTCAGTAAAAGAACAGTCACTACAATTAAAAACTGAACGCGGCTTCTTAATGCAGCGTGCCGAACGACAGTCACATCACATATCGATTTCATTTCTCCAGTGAGTAGAGTGAGTCTGAGACAGACAAGACGATCGCGGATGAATTAGTTTCGAAATGAGATGCAAAAGCGCCTGTTTGGCAATATTTTTGGATTTTGAAATCCGTAAAAAGGACTTTTAGCCGGTTTTATCTCGGGATTTTGGAAGTTTTTTTTTATTTAATTGGTTCCACATTGTTTGCTATTTTTTACTTTATTTAAACTTTGCGTCATTTATTTATGTTATTTGACATCAAGGTGTATGCCTTGCCTCCAAGCTTTCTTACTCGTTTTGCTAATAAACGTTCTACGTTTCTTATTTATTTGGTTATATATATATTATACATGTTAGTATAGCCTATTTCCAGTTTTGTATACCTATTTATGTAAGTTATTTGTTATTTTATGTTAGGCATAGCCTGCCCTATAGAATGGTGTATTTGTATTTGTTTTGTTAATAAAAGTTCTATGTTTTATATATAGGCTAAAGTGAGTTTTATGTTGTATTTTGTTGTTGCATTCAAGTAATTGACGCCGAAATTGTTGCTATTTGAAAGTGAAAGTAAAATGTCATGGCGCTTTTACAAGCTATTTAAAAGCGAAGGAAGCTAGGAAAAGAGGGAACCCCCACGGTGATACCGGTATTACCGGTGTTGTCACACGTCGATTAACCGGTGGGAAAATGTCCTCAGTCACAACCCTACTGCATCACCTGCATATAATAAAAGCATATTTGAACAGGCCATTATTAAATCATTACTATGTAATAAAAAAGTAAAGGACCTAATACACTCCCTTGTGGAACCCCCTATTGAAAAGTTCAAGCAATCCGAAAACACCCCATTTAAATCTACTATTTGACACCTATTTTCAAAGTAAGACTTGATTCATTTACAGGCTGTATTACTAAAACCCATTTTTTTAACTTTTAAAAGCAGAATACTGTGATGGATTGTATCAAATGCTTTCTGCAGATCTAACAGTACCATCCCACTTAACTTCCCTTTATCCTATTATTTCCTTATCTAATCGGTTAAATATCACATTTTTGTCTCAGTGGAGTGTTTCCTTCTAAAACCAGATTGAAACTCGTACAATATATTATGTTTAAAGTCCCCCTGTAGTGAAAATCACGTTTTTTTTTGTTTTATATTTGTCTATGTTGTGTTTTAATATGCTTTTAGACAAAACTAAAAAAACGGCAATCGCCATCCTTTGCTCAACACCAACATGCTGAGATCTTTCTTTTTCTTCTCAACTGTAGTTCTGTTTCATTCCTCCTGACCGCCAGAGCCGGTGCTTAAGCATTAGTGGATTGTCGCAGCGTCAGCTCGATAGATTGAGATAATTTACCAAAAAAGTCACGTGGTGACATAGGCTGAGCCTCGAGTATAATAGACACACTAGCTCAGCCTTCGGTCTCTTTCGCTTTCTCGCTTGTCTGTGATAGGTCGTTCATTAGTCAACTAATCGCACATTTATTAATAAACCATTTAAATCATTATAATGAGCCTTTAATTGCATGCATAGCCTAATAAGTGCTCAAGTACATGCATAAAGCCTGCCACAGCGCACCGGCAGAAGTAATGATTATGAATGTTTCAGGGAAAAAACGTAAGGAGACAGCATTAACATTAATAATTTGCTAAACTAGTGCTTTCTTTGTTTCAGTTTAAGAGATGAAGTCGGCGACACCGACTCCGCAGTGGATGCGCCTGTATTCATGTTTCATATGTATTACATAATCTAAGAATTTGTTTTCCATTTGAATTGGTTCATTTGAAAGTATACATTTCACTCTCTATAGATCAGTGTTAATTTCGTCAACGAAGACGCCGCCGAAAAATATTCGCTAATGAAAATTTTTCTCTGTGACAAAGACGAGACGTTGACGAGCTAAAAATAATATCTGATGACAGAAACTATGACGAAATTTATGCCGTGTCTTCATTAACGAGACGGAACTAAAATGTTATTTGAGGACTACCAGACGTTTAAAATACATCCTTTAGGCTACTGTCTTGTCCTTCAAAATGTGTGTCCCTGTCATTGGATTGCAATCGGAAAAGGGGCGTTTGCATATCTAGTCTCAGTATGGCAGCCGCAGTGGATGGTAGCTGAACAATGCTTTTCCGCAACCTGACGTGTAGGGCTAATGTGACCAGAATACGTCCTTTTTTTTTTTTTTTTTTTTTCTTCCCCGGGAGTCACAAGTTGTTGTCGATAACTGGTTTAGTGAAGGCGGATATGTGGCATCTCATGATAGAATTGCTCGTCCCCCTCGGAAACGTTCCCGCGCATGCTCCACGTCTTCAGTTCTCCTATACAGAGTGCAAAATCAATGCCTCACAAGTGCTCAAAGACAGACACGGCAGTCCCAAATGTCTGTCGGTAGATTATTTCAACGTACTACAGTCAGTTATGGATTAAGTGCACGTAAAGGTGGGTGAAAACTGAACATGTGTCATCCATGCATGCATTCCATCTTAAAGGGACAGCATTCCTAATTAAACCTATCCGTGTCATTAATGTTAATCAACAAAAGATTGGGTTAAGGGGTCAAATGATGCAATGGCAAGTTTCCACCTTTCTCTTTGGAGAGTGCAACAAGCTGGATTGTGCTAGATAGAATCCCTGAAAGTTTGTCAAGACTAACAACAAGTCTCAAATCCCAAAGCGTATATTTCTTTATCAAAGTTAAGACTCCCTTCCACGCCCCCCTAAACAAAACGGCTCGTAATCCTAACCGCCCCACATATCTAACCTCACTATGGTGGAATATTAGCATAATGCGCACGCAAAGAAGAAGGCATGGTTCAGTAAACAGCATTAGTGTTGAAGCAGCATGTTCAGGGAGACAGATGCTGTGTTTTTTTCTAGGCAAGCAAAAAGCACTTTATTTTGGCCGAACAGCAATGGCAATTTTAATTGAACGACCCGTTTCGTGAACCTAGGTAGATGTAGGTCATCTTACTTTGCTATTCAACCCCGCCCTGGCGCGTCGTGATCAGCGACTGCAAGATTTTGTTACTAGTTTAATAAATGCTATTGACTGTTCAATGCGTATTTTTTGCCACTCGCGTGTGTGTGTGGGATAGAGAGCAGAAACAGCGTCACACACAGTGGAGTCAGCTGGGTCTAAAAACCGCGGCTTGTGTAACTCCTCATTACTGTGGTCTGGTTGCCATGGCCCTTTTCCAGGCTTTCTGATGGTAAAACTAATGACATTATTCACTGTCTTTACATTTATTTTGAAAGATGAGCTCGCGATTATGGTAAGGGACGTTACGTTTCCGACTAGTGCTTGCGGTGTTCGGCCAATCACACTGCACTGGGTCAGCTGGCCATTCAGAGCAGACTGTGCTTGTCGGAAGGAGGGATTTTGTAGAAAACGAAGCATTTGAGAGAGGCGGGGCAAAGAGGACCTACAATAATGTACAGTATATGAAAAATAATGTGTTTTTTTGAACACTAAAGCATTCCAACAATTCTGGTGTACACCAAATACACAAAATAATGATCTTTAAAAAATCATCATATGACCCCTTTAAAAAATGTTAAGTAACCTACTGTACTGAAAAATTAGTTTAATTGGTATCTCTTTCATGTGTCTTATTGTCTTATTCTGCTTCTTTTTCAAAAATTATATTATATATGAACAACTATAATTTTTAAGTTGCTCCCTTTTCACTACTGTTAAAGGGATAGTTCATGATGAATAAGATCATTATTTTGTGTATTTGGTGTAACAGAATATGTTGACATTATTTAATGTTCAAAAAACACATTATTTTCCAAATACTGTACATTCTTGTAGTGCTCTATGCCCCGCCTCTCTCAAACGCTTCGTGTTCTACAAAATCCCTCCTTCCGACAGCGCAGTCTGCTCTGATTGGCCAGCGGACCCAGTGCATTGTGATTGGCCGAAACACCGCAAGCACTCGTCGGAAATGTAACGCCCCTTACCATAATCGTAGCTTCAGCTTTCAAAGTAAATATCATGACAGTTAATAATGTTGTTAGTTTTACTATCAGTTCAAGCCCGAAAGGGCAATAGAGTTGTGTGACAGACACAGTGATGAAGCTGGTATGTGTTTGCAGTACACAAGCCACGGTTAAGACAGCTGACTCCACTGTGATGTGAACCCCGTCTCTCTCCGTCTCTCACGCACACACACACGCACACACAACACACACACACACACACGACACACGATGCTCAAAACTCTGCATTTGAACTGTCAATAGCAAATACTTAAACTAATAACCAAACAGTAGCTGCTTCAGAAGCGCCAGATTGCCATAGCAAAGTCAGAATGACCTCCTCTCCTAGGTTCACGAAACGGTCGTCCATAAAATGCATTGCTGTTCTGTTGTAAGTCATCTTAAAGATTCCTAAATGCATCTACTTCTGGAAGGCCAAATAAAGTGCTTTTGCTTTCGCCTAGAAACACACTGCGTCTCCCTGACATGCTGCTTCAACCCTAACTGCGGTTACTGAAACCACGCCTTCCTTTTTGCAAAACTTCCCATAGTGAGTAGATTGTGTGGCGTGTTAGAACGGCCGTTTTAGGGGCGTGCAGAGGCCTTTAACTTTTATAAAGAATATCTCTTTGGTTTGAGACTTTAGTCTTTGCAACTTCAGGGATCTTATCTATGCACAATCAGCTTGTAACACTCCAAAGAGAAAGGAAAACTTGAAATCGCATCATATGACCCCTTTTAAAATAGCTTGAATGCAACTCTACTCTACATCCAAAAAAAAAAAAAAACAAACAAACACCCTGCTCATTTACTATACTCTGATCTATGAATATGCAAATTAGTCACACCAGCCTCCACTCAGTCACACATCACAGAAACAGCCAGCGCTCCTGATCCACTGAACTGTAGTAAACGCAAAACAGTGGCATACATGGATAATGACTGATAAAACTATGTTTTTTACTAGCGGACAACTACAGTGAATACTGTAACATTCGTTAAAGTTACTTACTTCACGATGTTGTGTCTTAAAATGCCTTGAAGACTCGAATGCAGCCGTGATTCTTAATACGCGCCCGCGAGCATACGCATATGAAGTGCAGACGCCGATTCGGGAGAGGTGCTTCTGACTCCGGGCTACTTTTACACTGATTTTAGAACCGCTAACTTGCATTATAACCCGTGGCAACACATTAAACCACAGCTTCATGGGTTTTTAGCTCTGATTTATTTTTGGTTTTGTGCTGGTATTGGTATAGTTTGCATGCTAGTGATAGGAATCGGTCCCTTGACGTGATTGGTTATTGGTTTGTGACGTAGCAATCCAAGGGCTGTTTCAAACCATATTTCTGGGTCAGATACAGTTTTAAGAAGAAAATACACAGCAATGGTGTTGATTAATAATAGATTGGCACATGGTTTGTCTAAAAACATATTAAAAACACCACATAGACAAATAAACAACATTACTGGCACATGAACCTCACCAATTCATCAAAATCCATAAGCACGTTGACATATTATTTATCAATTAGTTAATAGTCCTGTGCCTCAAGTCATAACAATGATACCTTCGAAAATCATTAGCTGATGACTAATTAAAGCAGACAACTGGAAGCTGAAGTGCATAGCTTTGATCATTGTGGTAATTAACACGTGAATTTACATCATTAGTTAATACATGTTATTAAGGGAATTAATACATGAGCCATGCTTAATAGCAATTATATTTTATTAATTATAACCTAATCGTATCTATTATTTATTCCTTCTCTTTCTAGCTTGTACTTATTTGAACAATGTCTAAGAACTTGGTATTACAACCACTTCTTGTTTCTGTTTGCCTCTTTTTTGCCTCTTTTAAAGAAGAAATCGCTTTATGTATCCCCCAATTGTAAGTCGCTTTGGATAAAAGCGTCTGCTAAATGACTAAATGTAAATGTAAATGTATTAATCATATAGAATGTTCATTAGTTCCTATTGCAGTAATCATTAATAAATAGTTTAGTTCTTCATGAGTCATACATTAAATAATGCAGATAATCACGAGTTAATGGAAGCATTGTAAAGTGTTACCAAACAAATCATTACTGAAAGACTAACCACCCAAACCACAGACCGTCACTGCTAAAATGTACTTAATGTAGTCCCTGCAGACAAGCCTGATGTGATGGAGGTTTCTGGGGTGCCTGATTCTACCTCACAGCCCTTCCATGATGACCAAACACAGTGGTCCGACCCAGCAATGGAGGACCACACCTACCCCAAAGGACCTACTGTTACGAACCCCGTTTTCAAAGTACTCCTTCACGAAGGGGTCAAGTAACATAAATAGACACGTTAAAGAAAAAAAAGGCAGATTGATAGTTTTATTAGACAAAGAATTTTTAAACTGCACAGCGTGTGTATCGCAGACAACAGCGGCCAACCAACATAAGAAACAAATAAACTAACTTTATTCTGCCTGGGTCAAGTTTAATCAAAATAAACAAATACAAATCAACGGAAACACAAAACAGAACACAGCTTATCGTCAGCGACTGGCTGGATACCAGGACGTGCACGGAGATCATTTGGACACGGCTTCACCAGCGCTGGAGGAACAGCAAAATATATACACAGAGCTTCTCATAAAGTGCACGCCACGCTCCTAACGGAGCTTAAACAGTGACCGTGGCGATCACGCAAGCAGCACAACTTAAAGTGTTAGTTCACCCAAAAATGAAAATTAGTTAATTAAATTACTCACCCTTAAGTCATCCTAGGTGTACATGACGTTCTTCTTTCAGATGAATCCAGTCGTGAGTTATATTAAATTTTTCTTTTGATCTTTCAAGCTGTTTAATGGCACTCAGCAGGTGTTGCATGCATCCGTCCAAAAGAAGTGAAATAAAAAGCTGCATCTATTTAAAAAAAGCAACTCACACGGCTCCAGGGGTGAACAAAGGCCTCCTGTATCGAATTGATGCGTTTTTGTAAAAAAAAAAAAATCCATATTCACAACGTAATAATCACTTTAATGTAGCTTGCGCCAACAGTTTTACACAGAAGCAGCTCCGGGAGGATGACATAAGATGTCAGCGTTGCGCATGCGCCGGTGAGTCCCGTGAAACCAACGTTTGTTAACGGGAGCAAAGTAAGCAAAGTTTCCTTACTTTAGCAAGGGAAAACCAGTTTCCTCTTGGCTTATATATCGAAATCCTCTGACATTCGTCTTTACAAATCCTCATTTTGTACTTCTAATTAGTGGCGTTGTTTTGGTTTGATCTCTTTCCCCCCCCCCCGTTTGCGCTTCCGCGGTCGTCACTCGGTTCTGAGCGGCGCATGCGAAAAGCTGACCTCATACGTCATCCGCCCCGGAGCTGCTTCCGTGTACAACAGTGAGCGCAAGCTAGATTAAATTGATTATGTTTTGAATATGGATATTTTTCTTACAAAAATGCATCGATTCGCTACAGGAGGCCTTTATTCACCCCCCGGAGCCGCGTGAGACACTTTTTTTATGGATGGGCACTTTTTATTTTTCCACTTTCTTTTTGGACGGGGGGGGGGGTGATGCATGCAACACCCGCTGAGTGGCATTAAACAGCTTGAAAGATCAAAGATAATTTTTAATATAACTCCCGACTGGATTCGTCCGAAAGAAGAACGTCATATACACCTAGGATGACTTGAGGGTCAGTAATTTATAGGCTAATTTTCATTTTTGGGTGAACTAACCCTTTAACCCAGGTGACTCTACCGTTTCACATGAATCTGAAATGTCGTAAGTAATACGCATCTATAAGTACAATATGTTAATAAGAAGTCTTATCTGACAATATTACCAAACATTATTTGTATTTATTTATTTATTAGGTTTGGGCAAGGGCACACATATGGAGACGCAAAATACATTGTTTTTGAATCGTGTTTGCGTGAGCTGTTTTCCACGTGTCCCATTTGCAAATCAAAAACAGTCTGATGTGGAGCTACATCGGATGGGCACTTATGTTGCATTCAGCCAGCTTTGCCCCAAGTGCATGTACAACAGGAAATGGCAGAGCCAGCCCATAGTTGGAAGTACACCCATCAGAAACCTCCTCTCATCAGCAGCGACTTATTTTACTGGAGGATCATTCATCCAACTACAAAAGTTAGGCCTGTAGTAAATGATAAACTAATGCAATATACAGTAAGTTTATATTTTTCATAACATCAAAAACAGTTTATATTCTTTCTAAATATACTGTTAATGTTTCACATTCATAGCTTTGCAAGGCCACGGAGTTGCACATTTACCAGTACGACACATTCCGGAGACATTGCAGGAATTTCTTAGAGCCAGCAATTGTACATAAGTGGAAAAGTGAATAGCGAAACCTTATACAGAAGTTACAAGACAGAGGAAAGATTGCTGTAGCTGGAGATATGCGTGCAGCCTCCCCAGGGAAGACACAAGTTTGTCATAAGTAGAGAATTATTTTGTTGATTGATTGTATACTTGTGAAAATGATATCATCACATGTTGAAGCATAGTCACGTTCCCATCTTTTTGTTTTTTGTAGGGCATTTAGCCAAATATGGAAGCTACACGCTAATGGACATGCACAGCAATACTATTGTGGACCTCCAGCTTGTTCAGGTGTGTAACCTTAATAGAACATGATTGAGTGAAAAAAGTATATCAGTTATTTGTATAAAAATATTGATATTATGCTGCATATACCTAGAGCAATGAGGTTGGTGGTAGCTACCACATGGAGAAGGAAGGCCTAAAGAGATGTCTGGATCTGCTGGAGTCTAACGGTGTAGAAGTGGATTACATTGTCACCGACCGTCATCCACAGATCCAGAAGTATTTCAGGGAACGCAGCATAACCCAGTTCTATGATGTGTGGCACTTCGATGAAGGTTAGTGTGTGACCTGCTAGCCACATAATAATTTATGGAGTGATGTGAGCATTATATGCATTTCCTTTAACTTATCGATTCATTTGTGTATATCAGGTTTGTCTAAGAAACTGACTAAAAACAAAGAATGTGGTTTGATGAGGAAGTGGCAGCGTAGCATCAGAAATCATGTTTACTGGTGCGCAGAGCCGATCCTCCCTATACGCAAAGTACACAAGCTGCGTAGGGCCCCCAAAACACCAGGGGGCCCCCTTGCTCTCAAATATGATTTCATTTTAGATTTGTTTTTGAATTTGGCCAGCGGTTATGAAAGCTGCTTATGTCATTTCTTTTAATGCGGTGCGCTGTCGCCCTTTCTACGTAAAAATCAGTCAAATCATGTAACGTGAATGTCATACAGAGTTGAAAGTGTACCGGGCTGCAGAAGAGACACCGTTTCTCAAGCGGACAAAGGCATTTCATTCATTCATAACTCGTCATTCAACATCGCCCCCAGAAGTTTAGGATCGGCTCTGCTGGTGCGCCACATCAGGACCAGAGAAGGTGGCTAAGTGGACTTCACTGGTCACCACCTCCAGAATGTGCACACTCACGACAATCCCATCTTTCCCAAGTGTGAACATCCACTTACAGAAACAAAGGACCCAAATAAATGGTTTCAACAAGGTACTTGTTATAAGAATAAGTCTTTTGAGTAAAGTGTTGTCTATTTCATATTACATCCAAAAATATGTATTATTGAAAAAATTGGTGTTACTTTCTTGAAAAACAAGTTTAACTATTCCTGACAATAGTTTCTAAAAATGCAGGGTCGCTGGCTATCCACAAAATTGAGAAAGTACTGTGCAACAAGAGGGTGTGGAGAAGCTCAGTCATGATTTTCAGACATCTTCCCTGGAGCCTAATTCTATGTTTTGCACCTACAAATGTAGCGTTCCCTTTCATGGGAATGTTGTGCAGGTAATACAGCTTTACAGAACATTATAAAAACATATTGTAGTGCGGATGTCATTTACTGTCTATTTTGTTCTTGTAGTTTATACCTTGCTGTGCTTCATCATTACGAAAACCGAGAACAAGCCACAACATCAGCAGGAAAGATGGTGTACAAAATGGTGTTCCCGAAATCCAAAAAAGGGGAATGCATAGCACGGGCATTAAAAACGGACCCGACATATAGTAAGTAATAAAACAGATTTATTCAAACAATTAAATAAATAAACAAAATAATATATTATATACTGTATATAACAAGTAATTAGTAATGTCCCTTTTTTTTCCTTACAGATTGTTGACGAGCTACTGAAGCTCGTCTTTGACGAGGTTATTATGGACCCATCTCCATTTGTGGATGAAATGAAGGCAATCCCCATTCCCACGCCCCTTTGTGCAGAGTATGACAGACCGTCAAAGGAGGAAGCGATTGCCCATGTTTCCAGATTCAATCAAGAGGGGGTTGGAAGCCAACGTAATGACCAGCCGGATCTGGACAACGCAGGATGGAATGACAACATGGACACTCCGACCTAAGTAGCCCCAGACAAAGCAAGATGGCGGAGCTGCCTGAAAATTAAAGACAAACCTTTAAGTCTATGTGACCAAATAAAGCATGTACAGAGTTTGAGTTTGTAAATAAAGATTGAGTTACATATTCATATTTCATCATTTACGTGTTCTAGTTATGCCAATTTGATTATTGGTATGGTTTATCAGACTACACATACTCCTCTGATGTTCTGCCTCTTATTCTCTGATGTTCTTTGCCTTATCAATTCGAGCCCGAGTCCGATGAGGAAGCGTCCAGAGTTGTTGAACCAGAAAGTCAAGCGCAAACACGACTGGATCAGGACGTTTCTCAATGGTAAGTGTCAGTATTGTTTATGGCAGTTTGACGTATGCACGTGATGGAGTTAATTTACGAATTTATTTAGGTGCACGTGTGGGAACTGCATCATGTTCTGCCCGTAGTCGCTTCTATAGATGTTCCTCAGAGTATATGGATTTAGACAATTTGGTTCAAAGCCTGGATGGTGTACCATGCATGTAGGTGGGACTGGAATCTGGTTCATTCTTCTTGTAACCCAAGGTGAAAAAATGTGTCAAAACTATCCAGAACAAGTTGCTATGTACATGTGTGTATGTACATATAATATATGTATATATTTGTGTAAAAAAAAATATTACAACTCGTGTTAGGATTGTGCTTTTATTCCATAGCGTTCCATTACATTCTCATACATTACATGTACTAAGCATCAAAACCACAAGTATTGCAGAAACAATTCTCTACCTGTCGTACTTCTTTGCTGCAAAGGTTTTCAGCCTCGCTTGGCATTTTGATAGTTCCCACACGTGCACCTAAATAAATTCGTAAATTAACTCCACTGTGACGCGCATACGTCAAACTGCCATAAACAATACAGACACTTACCATTGAGAAACGTCCTGATCCAGTCGTGTTTGCGCTTGACTTTCTGGTTCAACAACTCTGGACGCTTCCTCGTCGGACTCGGGCTCAAATTGATAAGGCAAAATTTAAGCCATGTTGTCTATTCATAAACTAAAATCTAAAACACTTGATAAACCGTAATCCAGTATTGTTGATGGGCGTTCCGTTTCTCACATGTGCTGCATGCAGTAGACCAATCACAACAGACTGGGTCATCGGACCAATCACCGCAGATTAGCGTCAGGCAAAGGAGGGGTTTAGAAAAAGGAATCGTTGAACGAATCGTTTGGGAGTCGTTGAGCAAATAAGGTAAAAATAAATGCATATTATAAGACAGTGAAAATGTTTTTTGACCTTGCATGCATGTCAACCTGTTGTTGTGGACTCCCAAAACAAAAACATGAACTTTCTTGACCCATAATAGGGGCACTTTAAAAACATTAAGAATGTATAAACTTGTTTTCGTTACAGCGGTGTAATTGCATCGGACGAATCTGCCGGAAAGGCAGTGTTGGGGAGTAGCGACGCTACTAGCTTAACTACGCTTTACAGTAGCGACGCTATTAGCTTAACTACGCTTTACAGTAGCGACGCTATTAGCTTAACTACCTTTCAGTTTTAAAAAAAAAAAAAAAAAAAAAAACGACGCTCTCTCTTAACTACGCTTTACAGTAGCGACGCTACTAGCTTAACTACGCTTTACAGTAGCGACGCTACTAGCTTAACTACGCTTTACAGTAGCGACGCTATTAGCTTAACTACGCTTTACAGTAGCGACGCTACTAGCTTAACTACGCTTTACAGTAGCGACGCTACTAGCTTAACTACGCTTTACAGTAGCGACGCTACTAGCTTAACTACGCTTTACAGTAGCGACGCTATTAGCTTAACTACGCTTTACAGTAGCGACGCTATTTTTAAAACCGTGTAGCTTTTCCTGTAGCTAACTACAGCGATGTAGCGCGACCAAACGCTACATTCCGTTTTACGTTCTGACGAGTCACGAGCCTGTAATGCACTGAAGCAGCACAGCATCTTCTTTTGACGAGATCACAAACTAAATTTGTTCATTACCGCCATCTGTTGTGATATCATGCATCGCGCGGCTTTACAGTCTTTCCACCGACGAGATCGTCTGATGATATTGCAAAGGATGTACAGGAGTGGATATTTCACATGAATCAACTAATTTACGCAAAACAAAGATTAAAATGCGGTCTACGTCGAAGACTTAAAGCACATAGAGGAGGTGAATAATAGCCTTTTTAAACGGATTAATTTTTTTTCTTTATTGCACTCTAGGTCAAATGTCTATTTTACAATGATGAACGGTCATAATATAATCTGCCCCCCCACAGTTTTTTAATGAACACTAATCGAACAGAAAATAAAATCGTGACTCCTCCGTATCCAGTTTAAGTTGCATACATTTTGTTCTTACATTAGTGTTGCGTTTGTAGCAATATACTAATATAACTAAAAGAACTATTTAACTATACAGTATTTTATTATTGTGTGTATCGAATAGTTAACAAAATCAAATGATTGGGACACTTATTGTCATTGAAATGGCTTGGAAAAGTGTCCCAATCAACCTGAATTCACCCTACTCTTTGAAATCATGATTGGATTACAGTATGTTGTTTTAAACCCAACATATTTTATATTTATGTATCTTATAACTTCATTATATTTTACTTAACTTCATTATAATTCTCCATTAATAATTATCTAGTTATTTGTAATGTTTATTGAAACTACATAAAAAAAAAAAATTTTTTGTATAATGTAGCTAGCTACTTTTTCAAAAGGGTAGCTTGAATGTAGCTTAACTACTTTAAAGGGGTCATATGATGCGATTTCAAGTTTTCCTTTCTCTTTGGAGTGTTACAAGCTGATTGTGCATAGATAAGATCTTAAGTTGCAAAGACTAAAGTCTCAAACCAAGAGATATTCTTTACAAAGTTAAGACTCTGCCACGCCCCCCTACAACGCATCTTTCTACACCCCCCACATATCTTCCTCACTATGTGGGAATATTTGCATAATGCTGCCCAAATGTGCATGCATAGAAAGAAGGCGTGGTTTCAGTAACCCAGTTAGTGTTGAAGCAGCATGTCAGCGTGACGCTGTGTGTTTCTAGGCGAAAGCAAAAGCACTTTATGTGGCTTTCCGGAAGTAGATGCATTTAGGAATCTTTAAGATTATTTACAACAGAACAGCAATGCATTTTAATGGACGACCGTTTCGTGAACCTAGGAGAGCGGTCATTCGACTTTGAGTTATGAATCTGGCGCTTCTGAATCGCTACTGTTTTGTTATAGTTTTAAGTATTTGCGATTGACTGTCAAACAATGTGGAGTTTTTGAGCATCGTGTGTGTGTGTTTGAGAGAGAGAGAGCGAGAGCGAGAGAGAGAGAGAGAGAGAGAGAAGAGCTAGAGAGTGTCACATCACAGTTGAGGTCAGTCGTCTTAACCGTGGCTTGTGTACTGCAACACATACCAGCTTTCATCACTGTGTTTGTCACGAGACTCTGTTCCCCTTTCAGGCTTGAACTGATGATAAAACTAATGACATTATTTACTGTCTTACATTTATTTTGAAAGATGAAGCTAGCGATTATGGTAATGGTCGTTACATTTCCGACGAGTGCTTGCGTTGTTCGGCCAATCACAATGCACTGGATCACTGGCGCCAATCAGAGCAGACTGTGCTTGTCAGAAGGATGGGCTTTGTAGAAAACGAAGCGTTTGAGAGAGGCGGGGCATAGAGGACTAACATGATGTACAGTATTTGAGAAATAATGTGTTTTTTGGAACATTAAAGCATGTCAACATATTCGGTTACACCAAACACACAAAATAATGATATTTTAAAAAGCATCATATGACCCCTTTAAATTTCGAGTAAGCTCCCCAACCTGGCGAAAAGGTAAGTAAAATAGCTCACATCCCCATTGATCCTAACAATGGGCATTCAATTTACAAATTATCTTTAATTAATATCCTAATGATTTTTGGCATAAAAGAAAACTTGATCATTTTGACCATACATTGAATTGTTGGCTATTGCTACAAATATGCTACTTATGACTGGTTTTGTGGTCCAGGGTCACATATTTGTTTTCTAATGTAAATGTATATTATTTTGGAGTGTAGACAAGACTTTTATTTTGGTGTGGCGTTATGACGTCATAAGGCTGCGTCTGTGGTTCGGCTGTGTGCTTTTAATCTTTAAGTGTTTAAATCAATACAACTTATTTGGAGAATTGCATATAAAACTGCTTATCCTTACCTAGTGACATTACTGACGGTGATTTAGTGAGAGTAAAGCGCATGAGCAGCAGAAACGGTGCGTCTCATTTCGCTCCCTGCATCTGAATCAGTTTATCTTTTTTTATTTTTTTATTTATTAATTAGAACAGGAACATAAATACATGGGGGATACAAAAACAATTAAAAGGTAAAAAATACACAATTATTTTACAATCATAAAAGTTACAATTTATTTATGATTTTTTTTATAAGTTCAGTCACCTTTTTTTTTGTTATTTTACGAGTTCAGTCACAGAGTATAGAGAATGAGGATTACGTCACAATCTTTTCACTCCGCATTGCATTTCGGGAAGGCGCCGCCATATTGCTATCCGTTCCCATGGTTACTTCTCATCCTCTATAAGGATAAATGCTTATCTTTTGTTTTTGCCTTTTATATGAGAGGAACATGCTTAAAGTGATAGTTCACCCAATAATGAAAAGTTGATGTTTATCTGCTTACCCCCAGGGCATCCAAGATGTAGGTGACTTTGTTTCTTCAGTAGAACACATTTGATGATTTTTAACTCCAGCCGTTGCAGTCTGTCAGTCGTATAATGCATGGCAATGGTAACAAAATCTATGAGAGTAAAAAAAACATGCAGACAAATCCAAATTACACCCTGCGTCTCGTGACGACACTTGATGTCTCAACACACGAAACGATCGGTTTGTGCCAGAAACCCAACAGTATTTAGATCATATTTACCTCTAATACACCACTATGTCCAACTGTCTTTGAGCGCGCGTGCGGCTTCCGGTGCGTGAGGTGTGTACGCGCTCCGGCGTAGTTTATGGTAATGTGTGTGCTGTCGCGGGAGGAGCAAACGACAGACACCGTTTATTAACAGAAAATAAAGTGTCCAGAAAAAAGGGAATCAAGTGCCCAAAATAAATGGGATCTGGTGTCCTCGTCGTGCTGCGGGCTTTGTGCAGGGAAGGGCAGTGATCAGGAAGGAGGGGGTCCAGGTAAGGGGCGGAGTCCGGTGGCCGCACGCACTCCCCTCTCCGGTCCGGGGCGCGTGAGGCGGCGGCTTCTATCAGCAGCTTCGTCCTTCTCTCTGCACACGGCGCTTGAAGGGACTAGACGGCCCAGCATCCTTGCCCGACAGCCGTGTAACGGGTGCGGTTCTCATCCGGACTGCGGGTCCAGCACTCTGGCGGCACAGGAGTCCCTCTACGCACCCCTCCTGGACCCACGAGGACACCAGCGTGCATGCACGGGGAATAGACCGGTCTCCCGAGGAGAGGCGCGTTCGGGATTTAAACAGCGGCGGTGATGAGGCTCCAATTCGGTTCAGGTGTGCCCCACCACACACCGCCATCCCTGGCTATTTCAGCGCCCCTCCTCACTCACGCACCCACTCCTGTCGGGAGCCAGGCGAAGGGCGGCGATTAAGGGACGGGGTGATGCTGATAATTAGGGGGAGGCAGCCGACTCGTCACAGTGTGTTGATATCCAGCCGAAGAGCAATCAACCATAACTTCAGGCGAGCAGGCTCAGAAGTCAGTTTGAACAATCCGGATAAGCGCAAGTAAGTACCATTTTGATTAGCCGTCGTACCTACAATGACTGTGCACTGTGTAAACAATGAGTGACGTATACGCGCGAGAGATCACTTCAAGCGCTTGTGTAAACTACGCCAGAGCGCATACACACTTCACGCACCTGATGCCGTGCGCGCTCTCAAGGACAGTTGGACATAGTGCTGTATTAGAGGTAAAAAATGATATAAATACTGTTCGGTTTCTGGCACAAACCGATCGTTTTGTGTGTTAGGACATCAATGTGTCGTCACTAGCCGCAGGGTTTGATTTGGATTTGTCTTTGCATGTTTTTTTTACACTCATAGACTCATCTTTGTTACCATTGCCATGCATTATAAGACTGACAGACTGCAACGGCTGGAGTTAAAAATCATCATATGTGTTCTACTGAAGAAACAAAGTCACCTACATCTTGGATGCCCTGGGGGTAAGCAGATAAACATCAACTTTTCATTCTTGGGTGAACTATCCCTTTAACATGTAAATAAACGCGTTGCGTTCACATTTTGATCATATATGCTTATCTGCACATAGTATATGCTTTACCATTTTTTCTTTATCACTGTCTTTGTACATTAAGCATTTTAGAAAGTCCCCGGTTCAAGTTCTCTAATTCACAAGCCTAGTGAGAGTCATGCTCGCAAAGAAGGTATGTTAACTATTAAACCAACCAAATCAAAACTTTCAAAAACACACAGCAATGTGATTCTTTTATTGAGTGAGAGTCAGTGTGTTTAATCAGTGACATTAACAGATTTACTATTCGCCGTCTTCTCCGCGACCTACTTCCCTTGGTGTTTTTACACATAGAAAAGGCGAAAAAACATATTGCATTGTCCAGTTTTCTCTCAGAACGATGATCTGAGTTACTATTGCAATTATCGATACAGTGTGAATGACATACACCGGTGACATTTTTCACAGTCATGACAAACAATCAAATACTGCCCTAAATAGTGGAAAGGCAGCGCTATCCTGCAAATATGGAGGATAAACAAAGCAGTTTCCCAGAAGTCAATGCGGCATTACGTCACATTCTCATTCGTGAATTGATGGAGAATCGGAGCTTTATGAAACTCCGAGTCAACTGAATCAACTTCATCATAAAATGATTCATTGATTCGAAACCCTCGAATCCACGCTCGCTGACGACACACTGCTGCTCAAAATACAAACCAAACGTGTCGCAGATTTTACAAACAAACTGCAAATGGTTTCATCAAGTATAAAAATATCCTATAACCTAAATGCCACTATAAATCTGAATATGAAGCCTGCCAGTTGATTTTGGTGTTTTAGTTTTTTTTCTATATAATTTCATTTGCACCAATTATAAGACATTATATTATAAACATACTTATTATTTTAGTTTTTTTTTTTTTTTTTTTATAACTAAGGAGCTGATTGAGACGCACCCAGATATTTAGCTTGCATTTATTTTTCTTTCTGTTAATTATTCTCTTCTTAAACAGGACAAAGTGTCCAAACACACAGGAAAACTCTGATTCACTGAGATCCACGTGACACACGATAATAAGATGGAGTTTAGAAGAGGAGAGTGAAGACGTGAAGATTGAAGACGCATTCAAACATGAAGATACTGAGGAACAAACAGGTTGGTTTATTAAAATGTCCAGATCTACAGAAATGAATGATATTTATTAAGAATATCATGTGAGTGTAGTAATTGAACATTTAATTTGTATAATATTAAACCCCAAAAATGTTATTTCTATCACTTAATTATGCAACATTATTTAAAAATTATATAAAGTAAGACATGAAATGTGAATGTAAATGACAAACGAACATAACTGCTTCAAAATGTGTATTTTGGGTATGAATGTGTGTAATTTACGTTGTACGTTCCTCCCTTCCTCTGTCTTCTTCCTCCAGTCTTCCTTGAATTTAATCTGTTTATTTAAATGTAGCTAAAATCAATTGATTGCAACCATGCACCTTAAATAATTGAGAAAATTCAAACATGTTTTTCAATGGAGGTACAGGAACAGAGAGAGCAAAAACTGTGCATGCATGAATGTATTTGATATATATGCGAATCTAAAACAGGGGTCTCCAACCTTATTTCATTCGGGAGCTACTTTTTACAAATGAAAGCGGCTGAGAGCCAGTGTTGCCAACTTATTTCAATGGAAAGTAGCTAAATGCCGCCTGAAAAGTCGCTAAATGTCGCTAGATGACGTCACACGCTAATTAGCATATTAATGACATCAGTGCGTCGTATTGTCTTGCCTCCCTGTGCTCACGTACAGCATTTTAATGCAGCCGAATTCTCAATAAAACTGTTTTTATTAATATATTTTACCGTTTATGTTGTCAGACAACGGAATGAATATTTATAGTGACTGAAATGCAGTCCATTAAGACTACATAACCAGCTCTCAAAGACTAATCTGCACTAAAATCCTAATCATGACGATTTCGGCTATACTTGCATGTAAAATAGTTAGAAGCAACAGAATATCTTTTTTTTTTAACTGAAAGTGCTGCTCCTTTCTGCGCACGCTGGGAAAGCAAGACCTCGCGCTCGTGCGGCAGTACCGGAGAGTCTCGGAGACTAAATAAGATTTGTCCAAGAAAGTCACAAGATTTGTCACTAGTCGCTTTTTGGAAAAAAGTCGCTAAGGGGTTCTTTTTAGAATAATTGTACATAAATAGGTTTAGCAAAACAAATGTGATTGTTTTTTTGAGAAACTTTTATACATGCTTAACTGCAGACATGGAAATGGCATACACTATGTGGTACAGTACAAATATTTTAGCATCCCTTATTCTGTCCCTTATTCTCCTATGAAGAATCACAATTGTCCCTTATTTTCCTTTTCTGAAGTTGGCAAACCTAACTGCCTTCTGATCGAAGCCAACCATTTATTCCGCCAATCTAACACCTTTGGGATCTAATAAAATTGTAGACAGGGTTTCTCTGACGACTGTTGTTACAGCTAACAGCACAACATATCCTTGAATATCGTCACGATCGTTCGTTTTTTTATTTAATATTGAAAGTAGAAAAATGAGAAAACGGCTCTTTTTCGTTTAATTAACTAATTAAACAAACTTAGTGGGGCACCAGGGTTGGCACTGACGGCCGTCATATCATACCCTGCCATGCCCAGCTGATGCAAAGCATAGAATTTATATCTATACAGAAGAAAGCCCGGTTACACTTTACTTGAAGGGGTGTGCATAAGACTGACATGACACCTTCATAATCATGACATGACACATGTCATGAATATGAAGGTTTTTTATGCATGTTTATGACAACTGTCATTAAGTGTCATTCACTCGGTTATGTAATTTCTAATGCAAAGATGACATTGTTTGAGACACGTTTGTTATGGGCTATGGTTAGGGGTAAGGGTAGGGTTTGGTTAGGGTTAGGTCAAATAATGTCATATTTGCATTAAAATGTCATAACTGAGCGAATGACACTTAATACAGTTGTCATAAACATGCATAAAACCTCCTTCATTTTCATGACATGTGTCATGTCATGATTGTGTAGGTGTCATGTCAGTCTTATGCACACCCCTTCAAGTAAAGTGTTACCGAAAGCCCTGTCTAGCTCTGCTCCAGTACGGGTTGTGGCAAGCTATTCATTATTTTGGTTGTTTGATGAGAAAAAGATGAAATGTAGTTGCAGTAAACGCTTTAAAGGGGTCATCCGATGCTACATACACTGCCAACACACATTTCAGTTCAAACAACTTTTAAAAGTGCGGTACACAACAACCCTATAATGATAAAAATCCACCCAGGGTTTTTTTCTTTATCTACTCGAATCTTTACCCCTTTCTCAAATCGAGCCGATCTCAGCTGCCTGTCTGTGTGCTTCACAACATACCCAGGCCCACTCCCCACGATAGTTTGATTGACAGTAGCGTTTCAGCACAGACTGGACTGGTGTCTTACCTTAGCTCCGGCCCTGAGTGAGCTGTCATCAGTCTTCCATTGTTTCACCGCCTGAGCAGATGTAGACAAGAATGACTCCTAAGCGATTGAGGTGTTTATTGTTGGATGTAATGGCAGTCGTCATTTACTCCCGACATCTGAGCCGCTGAAGACGCAGTGTATTACATTGTTTCTGAAGGGAATGCGCCCCCGATCTAAATAATGCTTCTCGCACAAATCATTCGTGATCCAGCTTCACCTATTGAAGAAGTGAGTATAAGGTTTTTTTAATAAATCTTTGCAAATCGCCTTTCCTATTAACGTGCTAGTTAGCAAGTTCTGCGGCTAAATTCGGCTAAAGTAAACAGTCTCTCTGAGAGCAGCCCAGAAGAGAGGGGCGGGGTCAGCAGAGCTCATTAACATTTAAAGGAAAATGCTACAAAACAGCTTGCTCTGAAAAGAGTTGTTTTTGACAGGGTAAAAAGGGTGTTTTTTACATTACCATTGAGGAATTTTAACCAAAGTGTGTTACAGACTTTTCATTAAGACCTTAAAGAATCATATCAACTTGTAGAAAATGGGCTTCGGATGACCCCTTTAAAAATCTGTACAACTGCAGCAGCAGAGGACTATTATTCTGCTGCGTAATACTGCGGAAGGACTGATGACGGCACTGTTTGATCTTTGACTGATTAATCAGCAGAAAGGGGCGTTTCATTCCCACCCACGTGTAGAAATCGAATACTCAAGCTGTTTATTCATTTTTCCACCCCCGAACAAACCTAAAAAATAGCTGAATTCTTGTTATTTGTTGTTTGAGGGGGGGGGGGTAGCTTTTCTTATTTTTCTACTTTAAATTTTAAAAAAAAAAAGTCAAAGTATCAATTATTACATTTATAAGTTATTATTTTATTTAAACTATTTTTTTTTTTTTTGTGTTTTATGAATATTATATTAATTTAACATTATCATCAAAGACTTATATTAATTTAGTAATATATAATTTTAGTGTAGGATAGATTATAATTCATTATCTTCTTGCGATAACCTAGAAATGATCCCCGTTACCGCTGGTCCGAGAGACTCGCCAGTTCCACTTTCACCAAGAGCCCCATCCCACCATCTCCCCCGCTGCGCGAGTATCAGCCCAGCCATCGCCGTGGAGCCAGATCTGCTGTTCCTTCAGACCAGGTGCGGAGTCCGGCCACATGGGGGGGGAATGAGGCGAATGCCGCGGACACGTGAGAGTCGTGGAGAGGAGCTCCGCCCCTGCACCGTGGCTGAGGGTGAGCTGATTATGGATCTGGGACTGCTGAACTTAAAGTGGGAGTCTGTTGATGGGGACCTCATAGACTGGGATACTGATCTGGCCCCTTTCCTCCCTCCAGCTGCGGAGCCCACTGTCACTCCCGTTCCTGAGTTCACCCCTGAAAGCCCAGAGGCTCACAAATAA